>JAESIW010000137.1:4597045-4633066 GCA_016802295.1 Brachionus rotundiformis
ATTATAGGCGTATGGTAAAATTCGTCTACAAATTTAAAAAAAAAACATCCAAAAATTTTTTTAGTAATAAAGCCATTAGAAAATTGTTAAGATAACAAAAGTTATCAAAAATTTAAATGATATATGATTGTATTTCTTTTCTGAGACATGTTTTAATTAATTTTTATATTACCTTGGACATGCCAATAATCAAAATGATTCAAAAGACACTATCTATTTTTTTTAAAAAATAAGATAGATAATTAATAGTTTAGTTTTTTTATTGAATGTAAGTAAAACGTTCTTTATAAAGACTAGCTAGAAATTTGAATTCAGCGCAAAAAATTAGCCTATATATCAAATTTGAAATAATTTTTAAATTTTTTTTGTTTTAACTACGGTTTTTCATTTGGGGCACCTTTATATAAGGTTTAAGAAAATATACAATTAGTTGCAGTTTGATTTTTAAATAAAAAAATATATTTAATCGAGAATTTTTAAATTTTTTATACGATAAGTTTTATTTGTTTAAATGAAATTTATTTAAAATTTAAAGATTAAAAGAAAAAGGGAATAATTTAAATGGGCTCATTATATTACTGAAACGGGCTCATAATTATTTTGGACTCAATAGTTATTTAATTATGGAATATATAATTACTACTTTGGACTCATTTTTCAATTATTTTTGGCCTCTAAAATTACTAAATAAGGGCTACGAAATTACTTAAACGGTATCAATTTTTATTTTAATATTTATTTATTTTTTAAATGAATATAAAAAAATCATATTTTGAGAAAATTAGTAAAAAAATTAATAAAAAAATAACTATATAGCAGTTTTTTTAGGTCTACCTCTTTTTCTTTTAACTTCTTGTGTAGCTGAATGACTTGAAGACTCAAAGTAGCCTTCATACCATCCTCTGTGTTTGACTAGCCATTCTTTATCAAAATATTGTATGAAACTTGTTACTTTATCATTGTTTGTATCTTTCCATTTCTCTTCGAATAGCTTTGAAGCTTTCCTAAATATTTCATCAGAAAAACAAAAATGAAGAGATTCTATATCTCTCATAATAGAATCTTGTAATTTATTGTCTTTGATTTCATTTATGTGATGAAAAACAGCTTTTCTCATATGAAACCAACACATTGCACGCTTAAAATTGACTTTCTTGATCATCTGCTTCAGATTCATCAGATTTTTGCTTGTAGTTTTAATTCTGGATTATTAGTTTATTTTAAAAATATTGAAATTAAATAAACAGACATCATTAAATAATAGATATTAAATTTTTATTTATTTTTTATCAAATTTTAAAATGCCATGTCTGAAGAAACTAATTATTTTAACAGATTTTAAGAAATTAAAGAAATTTTTTAAAAGCAATTTGAAGCTTTAAATGTCATAAAATCTTTTAGGATCATTTTTATCCGTTTAATATTCAATTTTGAATTAAGTTACTTATCAAAAATAAAATCATATATTTGATCACCTGGATTTTGTTTGAACTCTTCTTTTCGACCGAAAACCGATTACTTTTAAAATAAATAAATATATTTTATTTGAAATTTGATTTTATCTTAATATTTTTTCGATTTTATCTTTTTTCTTTCATTAAATTCAAATTCATATATTAAACGATTTTTATTTAAAATAACCGTTTATTATAAATATCAAAATTTCCTTATAATACTAGTTTTAGAATGAGGATTAAGTTTATTATTTTAGTTTTTTATTTTTGGATATTTTTATACCAGAAAAGTGAAATAAATGCTTTAGTTGATGTTCTTGAGCCATATCAAAATTCAACTTACTCTCGAACGTTTTGTCAAAATATCTTTAATAAATATTTCAAAATAACCGAATCTTATTTTAGTTTCAATACCCTATCTTTTATAAATTATGTAGTCACTCTTCAAATAACACATTTCGATTCTTTTAACCAAATTAAATTCAATTGTATCGATAGTACAAAATATGAACTCAATCTTTATTTTATCCCTAATTATTGGCAAAGTTTGGATGCTTCTCTCAATTTCGACTTTGGTCAATCAACTTCAGCATACCCAAATGAGCACATTAAGATTTATTTTGTTCATATAAAATCTTTTGAAATCGAGTCTAGAGTATTTTATAATCTTGTAAAATTTTATTACTCGATTTCTCTTGTTTTTTACTATTCAAAGCTCAAAACTTTACCAGATACCCGAACTTTATACTCTAATTCTTTTTTTAAAAGCATGGAAAGTTTAAAATTCACGTTTTCAACCAAATATTATCCTCAGACTAACCCCCATATTTTCCAAAATTCAAACATATCTTTTCTGTATTTTTATGGTCTATCAAACGTGTTTATAAAGCAAAATATACCGGGTTTTTCAAGCAGTAATCAAACCATTAACTTCCACATTAAATACCTAGAATTAAATGCCTACAGATTAAACCTGTCTTGTTTGGTACTTGATCCAGAGGTTTTCAAGAACCTCAAAGCACTGTATTTAGAAGGGTCATATGACTCCATAGAAAAAGTTAGCCTATTAAATTTAAATAAATTAGAGTATGTTAATATACAAGCAGCAAGTCTGGTTTCAACCATATCAAATGATCCATATTGGTTAAATGGGTTGGCTTCAAGTAAAAATGGATATTTTGTTTTACAAATAAGACATTCAAAAAAATTTGAATTAGATGAAAATTTAATATGTTTATTTAAAAAATTTAATCCGACAGAAAATTTGATTATCTTTCTGTCACTAACCGATGGTAATAAGTGCAATTGCTTGATGATTTGGCTATTACAAAATCGAGTAGAAAATATGACATTTTTGTCACAATATTATTTTTCTAATTTCAATAAATTAAATTCTTATAACCACAAAAGGTTTGGTAGTGTTTGTATGAACTTAAGCAAAATTGATATAGAAAATTGTGAATTTGAAAAAAAATTTAAAAAATGCGAAAAAGTGTCAACTAAAGAAATTTACAATGAAGAAGACCTTTTGTACCAGAGTGAATTATTAAACCTCATTACAATTGTTCTAACACCAGTGGTTTGTTTATTGGGTCTGGTGACAAACTTAATATGTATATTTATTTCAAACGACAATTTAAAATTTAAACAGTCAAAAAACAAAATATTAATAAGCAATTTAATTTTTTTAAATTCAAATATAAATTTTATCTACTTTATAATCTGTTGTCTTCATTTGATGAACAGATGTGTGTTTTTTAATGGAATATTTTGTTCGAAAATTAAACAAAATTATTATGTACAATTATTTGATATTATTTTCTATGAATTTTTTATGGAAAATCTCAAAGCTTGGTCAAATATTACTCTCATAATGGTATCTTGGAAGCGTCTAAAAATCTTGACAAATGGAAATTTCTTTTTCGGGAGAATAAAATTATCAAAGAAAATGATAAAAATAGTCATGTTTGTATTGATTATTTCATTTTTACTTCTATCTGTTCATAAATTTTTTTATATTGAAGTAAATCAGGATTTTTTTGTAGAAAATGAAAAAGACTATGTAGAATTTCCTTACGAGAAGAAGCTCAAAATAGTTTTTTCTAGAATGAACTACCGAAAATCGGTCTTTTTTTATATAATTTTTACTTTGAATTTTATTCTGAATGACTTGTTCTTTTTTATTCTATTATTAACTATTGACTTGTTTGTTTTGAAAAAATTCCATAAAAATTTAAGAAAAAAAAAACTGATTGAATCAATTATCAAAAATGAGAAAATTAAATCCAATATTTCAAAGAATAAAAACAAAATGACGAGAATTAAATTTTTTATACTTTTAAATTTGACTTTAATTTTGTGTTTTAAAGGCGTTCATTTTAGCATTTTTTCTTTCATATTATATGATAAACTTTTGTTTGATTTTCAAAATAAAATATGCGACAATAACAGTAGGATATGCTCGAATCTAAAAGAAATTGCAGAATTACTTTATTCTCTGTGTAACGTATTGACCATTGGATTATTTTTTAATATTGATACTAATTTTAGACAAGCAATGAGAAAAAAATTTTTTTTATTATTTTCATATTTTAAAACTAAAAAATAATTATGATTGTTGTAATGATTTTGAATTAAAAATTGCAAAATTAATAAATGAATATTGTCTATTTTAATGATAATTTTTTAATTTTTTCTTTCAAAATAAACCAGTACCATAAAATTGATCACATTTTGAAAAAGATTACATATAAACCAATATGAATAGTATCCATAAAAAAGATTATTTTTATAATATGTTATGGGACAATGGAACGATTGCTTTAACTAATTCTTTATTTAACTATATAATTTGAGCATAAATAATAATATTAAAAAAAAAGGAGATAGCTTCATACGATGCCAAATAAGGTAAAATTGATTTTTAATAAGTTTTGTTGATTAATTATTCAAGACATCAGATAGTTATATGACATTTTTCATTAACCAGCCATATATTTTGCCAGATTAAGAATTATCTGATATTTGATGAAATATTTGATTTTGATTGTTTGGAAAAAAAATTTGACTAATATCGTACGCTTATATGTGGTTGAGTCTCTTTGAAGATTGACCTACTGACTTGTGCCTTAGTAAATATCAAATAAAATTGATGTGCCTGATAATTAAGAGATTTGAAATTTTTATCCTCATTCAAATAATTTTTGGCCATATTTTATTCCATATAAAACAAACAAATATACTTATTACTTCGAGAAAAATCGGTCAAATTAAACATCAAATTAAATTTTAAATTCTAAAGCTTATTTTTTTAATATCTTAAATCTCATGTACTTTAAATATTCTGTTCATTTTTAAATTTTGAAGCAAAATTTTGAACTGAAACTGACTCGATTAAATCAAATTTGTTTGAAAATAATTTATTTAATAGTTTTATTTAAATAAGAAGCACAATGAATTCGAACAAATACAATTTTAAACAATACAAAATTCAAATCGTAACTTTATCAATGAATCTATCTTCACTTCAGTGAATATTTTTTATTAAGATCGTATTTTTAATTATCTATATATTTACTTGCATGTAAGATAATTATTTTAAACAATATCTATCACAATCACAATATATTTATTTTAAGAACATCGATCGGAAACACATTTGGAATACCACATATTTTAAACAATATTATCCTTTTGGTAATCAGCTCTTTTCCAATAGTTTTTTTCAGAAATTTTCAAGCTTATTTAACTGTAAGCTTATTATATCGCTAAATTTTAAAATTTATTTCTATTTTTATAAAGTTTGCCTATGCTTGTGGTAATTATTTCAACAAAAATTAAATTATATCAAATTATCTGTTCATAATTTAGTTATTTCGAGCTGCATTGATTTGCTAATTGTATCAATATCCTTGATTTCAAGTATACATTTAGTCTTAGATCTACTTTAGTCATTCTTAATTTCTTCAAGGTTCATTTCAAAAAGATAAAAATCAAAACTTTTTTCCTCCAATAATGTAATTTAATTTATATTTTTATCAATCAACCTTTTTGATAAATAATTTTCAGCTTTGGTTCCATTTACATATTGATTAAAATTTTTATCAGCATATCAGAGATTCAAATTGCTAGATTTCTGGCAGATGAGCCGGAGCTAAAGCTTAACTTTTCGATAGATATTTTCAACCATACAAAATATCCAATCTATTCTGTTTGTACGGTTGAAACCGAGACTGAAAAGGACCAGACCACTGTCCAGAAGAGTGATTTTGCTAAAAAAGCGACTCAATCGCCAGCCGTCCACACTGTTCCTGTTGATTTTTGATCATAATTCTTTATTTAAATTATTCAAGTTTTAAATAAAATTATTTATGAAACAGCATTAATTAACTTTTTATCATGTGATCCTTTTTTTAAGAATAAAAAATTTATAAATTTCTTTATTAGAAATTCATAATATAAAATAAAGCAAAATTTATCTTCAAAATGCAAACATCTAGGCACACTGTTCAAAGATTACTGTTTTTTGGTCATTTTGTTCTTTCGGTTCTGTAAGCACTGTGATTTAAATCTTGGAAAAATTATCTTAATAATTTAAGATCAATGTCTTCATTTGTGCTACCGAATGGATATTTTCTATCTCAATCTTTGATACTAGCTGTATATATGTGGACCTTTATCAGCAAAGAAACATCTGAACCATTTTACTTGGTAAATTAATACGATTCCTTAAATTTTTTCCTAACAAGAAAGATTTAAGTTATCATCAGTGGCTTTTGTTACTTTCTTGTCGGACATTATAATAGTGGCTCTCAACTGGTTTCCACGTAAATTACATTATTTTATTATTTTTAAATAAAATTTCTAATTATTAACTAGATAATGGATTTCAATTGGCGTAAAATTTTTTCTTTTGGAAATTTAAACTAAATTTTAAATTTAATAGTATGGCCCTACTGTTGATTTTTGTAAAGCCGGCCATATTTTTATTCAGTCTTAACTCGGCAAGAGTATTAGAAGGTGAGACAGAGATTAACATTCCCTCATTTGGAAAGTAATTTTTAAAAAATTACCAATTCATTTTTAATTAAACTTGTGTCAAGTTGGGGGTCTCCAGCGAGAAATAATCAAGAACAAAATATCCAAGCAAATTCAGGCGGCTATCAGGCCTGAATTTATAAAAATGAACTATATATTTATTTTAGTATTAATTTTGTTTGATGAATAAAATTTATTAAGCATTTAAAATTATGTTTTTACCTGTCTCATTTTAACTCTCCTTATAAATAAAATAAATTCATATTTTTACTTTTCTCAAAAATAAAAATCGAATTCACGTAGACATATAATTATAGACCGAAAACTCTAGTTTTTAGGCCAGATTTAGTTTTATTCTAATTTTAGGTCAATTGAAAATAAAAAATATTAATATAGAAATTGTAATGTAATTCAGAGGTATATTCATCAATGAAGTATAATTCAACCCATCGCATATTTCGGGCATTATTTGCAAGGATACTTTGTCTTTTGCACATAGCCCTGTCAATTTTTTGTGTCTATAGCGTCAAAAAGGACTTTTTGTATCTTTTGCCCATAATTGGTGCCATTCTTTTAATATTCGAGACAGGCATCATAGTTGTCATATTCCAAGGCAAAGAGCCTACTAGATGGTTTTCGACAGCATTTTTTATCTACGTAGCTACAATTGTTCCATGCTATTGGTTGCTTGAGCTGGAGAATATTAGAAAAGCCCTTACAGGCACAGGGGTCCGGGATTTTATGATAACAAGGGATCAATTGATGGGCGATATTGTATCTAGTATAAAGATTATATGGTCAAAAGTTGAACTACAAATATTTTTTGCGCTTATTATCTTCATTAGATGGCTAATCCCCAAGTCCAACTTAAGCCATCAAGGTTTGTCTGAATTGTTGTTCAAGTACTTTGCCATTTCGTGTGACATGCTCGACTTTTTGAGCATATTACAGGACATCACTCTAATAAAAAATGAATTTTTGATTTACTGGACTTTATCAACTTGGAGCTGGTCAACCATCCAATTTTTTATATTCGTGCCAAGATATGAGGATACAGAAAAAAAAGAGTTTTTTGCTTACATAACCAATTCGTTTTTGAGCGCTTTTTTCCTCGATTTGCCATATTTGGCAGTTCGGATCGCAGCCATATTTGCATTCGGCTCTCATAATTACAACAGCTATTTTTTCACCTCTAAAAATATAGTCATGATTCTTCTCCAAGTGTTTCGGATAAGAGCAACATTTTCAGAAAGAGAGATTAGGCAAAATCGTGAAGCCCGCAGCCTAAAAGATAAGCCAGGGTTTGACAAGGAAACGAGAAACTTATTCGATCCAAATGAGGTTGCCAGGAGAAATTTTCTGCTCAAACAGCAAAAAATGAGAAATGCATCTTTTCACGCAATTGAGCCAAAAGCGAGTTATGAAAGTTTGGACAATTTCGGAAATGTAAATAAATTGCCAAGGAATATTGAAGCAGTCAAGTATTCCAATCGATCTGAGCTCAATAGGCACAGATCACCACACAAAAGAGATGCAGTTCTATTACCAGACGAGAATAATGACCAGAAACCACCACCAGTTCCTGCTGCCAGAAATCATGCTTTAAACTCAATTGACGGAATGAACAGGAGTTTGTATTCTCCGAAAATCGATCCTAATCAAACAGCTCAAAAGAATACTCAATTGTAAAATGAATTAATAGTTTTAGTTTAAAAATAATTTTTTGAAAATTAATTTAGTTTTCTTTTAAATAAAATTAAGTTTTTTAAATTAAAATATTATCTAAAATTATTAGTTTGATTTATTATCCTATCTAAGCAAACTATGCAAACATATCTAATTAAATATTTTCCTTCCTTTTATTGATATTTAATTAATTAAAATATTATTTATTCAGTATCATTTGCAAAAGATTAATGTATTAGTTTTTTGGATCATGTCAACTTTCTGAACCATGAAATTAACAATTAAATTTGTAAATCCTTAAATGAATAACTATTTTTCATGGTTTTATGCTTCTTATCTTGGATTAATTCGGTCAAATCTCGATATATTCTCATGATAATTTTGTATATTCGCTGTATATAACGATGAAGAAAAAACTTATCTTATCACAATCTTCGTTCTGTATAGATATTCAAAAAAATAAAAATTAGAATAAATCAATTACAAGTTTGGCTAGGAACTTGGTTCACCTAGAGGGAACAGTTCAAAAGCTGATTCAGATGCTTTAGTTAAGTTCAGAAAGACCAATGACCACTCAAAGTCTTTCTGAATGGCATCTTATATTTCAAGATATTTGCATATTTTTGAAAAATTTTTAAGGCTTTTAAGAATAAAGATTTATGAAATCTTTCCTTATCTAAGAGTGACCACTTTTATTCTCATTTATATACAAAATCCTCATTAATATACATTTATAACCAATCCTATATTCATTTTGAAAATTTTCTTAATAACTAAAAGCTTTAATAAAATTTTTCAAATATTAATTATTTACCAAGACATTTCTTTTTTTTGGTTGTCTATTTTCATTTCGCTCACATTAAATTGTTTAAAACATTTTGATCAAATAAAATCATTGTAACAATATAAGTATTTTTAATTATTTGACTTTTTAATTGATAAATATATGTAATATATAAAAATGAAAAAAAATTAAATATTAAAATTCCAAAATTAATGAAACTCAATTTGAAGTTAAGTTTCTTTGCAAAAAAAATAAACTTAATGGGCTAATAAACCTTATTTGGATAAAGCATTTATTTAATTTTTGAATATAATAAGCTTATGACATTAAAGTTAGATAATCAAAAATGATGAAGGCCTCAAAATAAAGATGAGGAAATAAGGTATAATCGTCCAATTATGAAAGATAATTTACTATTGTCCATGTATGTGATTATTGATTTCGGTGCATCTAGCCACTACTCTACCTGATAAGTCATTTCTGCAAGCTGCGAGCTTGCCGTAGATTATTTTTATTATAAAAAAAATCTTAAGTATTTGGCAAGTTTGAAAAATCAAATCGTTTTTTAAATAAAATAAAACATAAAATATGAATTCGACTTATTTCTATATTTATATCTGTTAATTTTGATTTTTGATAGTTTATTATTGAAGTGTTCTCGAATTAATTCTTCAAGGAATTTCTTTTTAATTAACAATTTTTAAATGAAAATATAAATCAAGTAAATCATAAGTATTTGTATTTGGATACGAAATTTAAAGGCTCAAATGCAATATTTTAAATGGGAATTATTCTTTTTTGATCTATATATAAATTTTTTTGATTAACATAGAAAATATTTATGATAACCGAAAATAATGTTTTCATATCTTAAAAAATTTCATTGTATACTATTAAATAAATTAAATGATTTGTTAAAGAAATAAAATTTTTATAATTTATTGAAATTAACATCTGAAAAAATTTAGGTCTACCTGGTCTTTTTTTAACAATTGGCTGAATGACTGAAGAAGACTGAAGAACTGAAGACTCTTGTGCGTTACCAGAAGTAGATTGTTCTACTAGAATTGTTGATGAAGTTTTGTCTATTTGATAACAAGCAATTCTCTTAGTTGGTGGTTCTAGGATTATATCAACTTCATCTTCACTCGATTATTTTAAATTAATATTGTACGATTTTTACATTTTCAAATTAAATATATTCAAATTTATTTCTTATTCATCAATATGATTTAATGATCAAATGTTTCATAATTGTTTGCTTTGATTTGAAACAATAAAAGCTCTATTCAATTTTTGTTCTTTTGTTTTAGAAAAATTCGATTTAAAAAAAATATGTTAACCAATAAATTTTATATATTTTCTTTAAATAAAGAAAACTTATTAAAAATCAAAAAGTATCTATCTATTATGGTTAAGTTTAGAGACCTATAAATTTACATTAAATTTTTTAAGAATGTTTATTTCTACAATTTAAGTAATTATATTACATGAGTTTTTAATATTTAAATTATTTTCTTGTTGAATAAACAGTAAAAAATAAATGGATAAAAATTTATTTTTAAAGTCTGGGAGATAATAAGAATACAATCAAAAAATTGTTAAAAAATTACAGTAAAAAACTTAGCGATCATTTTAATACCAAGCAGTAGGATAGACAGCTGATACAGCAACCACTGGTCTTACAACAGGTACCACTGGAACTACTCGAACAGCAGGAACAACTGGAACTACTGGAGTAGCAATTAAACTGTAGGCACAAACCATTTTGCTTTTTTGTTTATTTTTTTTTCTTCTATGATGATAAAATATTGAATTGTTTCCTTTATTTATAGATCTTTGAATCGATCTATTCGGTATTCAAAATAATTTACCTTTGGAATGTTATCTAATATGCACATGACATAACATATTTTTGTCTAGAAGAATTTTTCTAGTCAAATGCTTTACATTTTTACCCTAGAATGCCAAATCTAAAACGTAAATATTAATTAGTATCCGAATCAATAAATAGGTAAAAATTTTAATTTGCATCAATTTTAGTATATCAATTAAAAAATATTTTCTTTTTATCTAGGTAAAAATATAAACATTCATGATAAATTAATTTTAAAAAATAGATTTAGATAATTAACAATAAATCACTATAAATAAGAGATGCTTTTTACACTTTTCTTAATTCTCTAATTCCAAAAATAAACAAAAAAAGCAAAATGGTTTGTGCCTACAGTTTAATCGCTACTCCAGTAGTTCCAGTTGTTCCTGCTGTTCGAGTAGTTCCAGTGGTACCTGTTGTAAGACCAGTGGTTGCTGTATCAGCTGTCTATCCTACTGTTTGGTATTAAAATGATCGCTTAGTTTTTTTAATTCATTTTTGTATTTTTTTAAATAAAGATCTGGGAGATAAATTTTTAGATAATTTTTTTTTATTTAAAACAGTTTCTTAAATTTTAATAAAATCCGGTTTTGTTTTTTTAACTTGAAAAGTTAATTGATTAAGTATTACTAAGAAACACTTGGTCATAATTGGGAGGCAGCGACTCGTTCAAATCGTTCCGTTGATTGTCAGTATTTGCGTTGTTTCTGGGAATATTGAACAAGTTGTCAACATTTATTGGCAATAATGGCTCATTGTTTATTTCTTTACCTTTTTGAATTTGAGCCAAAGCATAGTATATTTTGTAAAAAAGCATAAAAAAAGCAACTCTTTAAAAATATTAATGATTTTGTATTAATTTTTTTAATTCTTACACAAGAATAAAATAAAAACGCCATGTTTTGCTTTCTTGAAATATTTTTTACTTTGGCTAGGCTAAAAGAATTAAAAATACCTGTTAGGCCCCAATTGAAAGATAGAGCTACAATGTCCAGTAAAATGGAGATTAGTAATGAATATCCATGCTAAAAATAATATGAAACTTATGATTTATTATCATCGGCTTACATACCGCAAAAAAAAGTAGCGCTTTGTCTGGGTAAGAAATTGTTAAAATTGCCAAAATAAGAATAACAATCGAGGTTATGTGAAAAGTCAAACCAAGTAGACCATATGCGAGTTCACTTAATAAATATTAACAAATAAAATTAGATGTTTATTAAATACTTACATTCCAACTAAAAAGAAAAAAATTAAAAACCGAATCAACTGAAGACAAGATACATGTGGTAAATTTGGAAGTATCACCAACATTTTAACTGAACCCAAAAAATTTTTTTAAAATGAAAAATTAATTTAAATAATGATCATATCACTTGGAAAAATTGCTAAGAAATTTTTTAAAATATAATTTTAAATTTTAATTATTGAAATCTTTTTAAATAATAAAAAATAATTTATTTTAATTATTTATTTTTTTGATTTTTTATTTTTATTTTTAAAACTATCTGATTTATTTCTTTTTTTTCCAGGTTTTTGATTAATCGGACAGGAATCTTTTAAATGGCATTTTTTACAACTATTACAGTGTTCATACGCTGATTTGACACATCGATTGCACAATTGACAATGTTTATAAAAAAATCCATCTTTCGATGGACAGATATTGCATTTAAAGCAATGGATATTTTCATCAAAAGTATATTTTGAGCACATATCACAGAAATGATAACCTTGATTTGCTGGTAGTTCAATTTTGTCTAATGGCATATTGGTAAAAAATCGTGCTGGAGAACCTTTTTTTACGCTTTTACTTAACGAAAATTTTTTCTGATTTCCATACGAAACTTTATAGTCCAACATTTTTAAACCTTTAAGCCAATGGTCAATCCAATTTTCCATAAAATAAGGATAAATTAAAAATATTGATGCATTTCTATCACTTTTATCATTCATTATTGCATCTATTGTGCTTGATACGAGCTTCACTAAGCCTCCATAAGGTGGATCTATTATAATCAAGAGTTTTTTAGCCTTGGCCATGAAAAGATCATATTTTTTTTTATCATAGAAAAAATAATTATTAAACATGTTGAACTTCTGGAATTGATTTTCTTCATAAAACATTATCTAAACACATAGAATATAAAAAATAAACAAAAATATATAGAAAAAAACTATAATTAAATTATTACGCACAAATCTGTCATCTATATCGAGTAACATTCGATTTATTTTTTCATTTAAGTTTTCAAAAACACTTAAAAACTATTTATTATAAGAACTTAGGGCAGTTTGGTATTACCTAGGCGTCCCAATACACAAAACACTATCGTATTCAAATCGTTTTATATGATCTTTAATAAATTCATTTGTTTGATTGTCAAAAAGGAATTGCTTTATTTAAAAAAAAAGTAATTTTATTTTTCAATTATTTAATAAATTACAGCATTTGAAGTATTTTTCTCAATTGGGCTCAGTATTCTTTGTAATGGCTTAGCCAGCATTTCATCGGTAACATTATCCATTACTGAATGTCCACTGTGAATATTCTGTTGATCCGAATTTAGAATAAATGAATTACAATTATGACAATATTTTCTATCTTTACAGTCTAGTATATCTCTTCTCCTTTTAATTAAAAAATATATAAAATACAATTTAGCTTTTAAGATTAGTACATCTTTTTTTGATCCTCAATTGGTATCAATGTTGATTTGAATTGTCGGAACCAAAAGTCATATTTTTTACCAGGAATTTTTTTTCCTTCTTCATATTTTAGGTAAAATGAGCACAATTTATGGTCCCTGCAAGCCGAACAAGCATAAAAAAGCTTTTCATGATTTTTGAACAAAATGGTTGGACCTTTTATAAGTAGTTAAAAAATAAAGAAATTTGGAAAAGTCGACCTTACCATGCTTACAAAAAGGATTTTCCCCTATTTTATCCAAATTTATCACGTCATAATTTGAGCTCATCTATTTTATTAGATAATTTTGGTTACTTGTGAAAAATATAAAGCGAATTTTAATACCCGCTAAATTTAGGCTAAAAATTTTTTATAAATTTGAATTTTATTTTACATTAAAACAATAAAAAAAATCAAAAAAAAAACATTAAAATTTCTTTTTTACGACATTTGGGTTATTATTTTTAACAAAATTTTTATCAACTATTTGAGAATTTTGTTGGTTTGGCATTGGATACTGATAGTAGTTGAAATTTGGCGGATACATATGAGGTGGATACGCAAAATTATACATTTGAGGATTTGGATAAAATGGATAAGGATGAGGCGGATACATTGCACCAGGATAATAGTATGTGTTTGGAAGACTCGGTTGGTTGGGACACGCGTTCGGGTTAACATGTTTTTGATCGTGTCTCCTTTTTTGAGCATGGTTGTTGCTATTCGATTTTTTTATTAGTTTTTGTGGTGATTTTTTGGTTTCAGAATCAGAGTCCGAATAATCACTAACGATTTTAGTTTTTGCTACTTTTAGCTGCTTTTTGGCCATCTTTTCCTGTTCATCATCGCTGTAATCTAGACATTCAACAGGAGGTTCATTATCATTTGACCAAGATGCATCAGATCCTTTCTGCTTTCTGAGCGCATCTATATTAAATACATATTTTGTATACTGATTCGACTGGGCTATAAATACTTCGGAATTAATATCTAAGCACAAATTTCTATTATCTATATCATTTAGGTTGTTAAATCGCACCACATAAAATGGATTGACCACAGGACCGAATGTTTCAAAAATTTTTCCTATAAAATTTCTATTTGAGTCAAAGAGGTACGTTTCTTCGTCCAATGTAGGAGGCTTTTGGTCTAGACACTCTTTGGATGATTGTATTACTACAAGTTTATTGTCAACTTTTGAAATTACTTTGCCAATTCTTTCCAGCTTAACATTTGCATCCAAATGAACTTCGAAGTACTCAACTGGACCAAAATCTTCGATTGTTAGCTCATCTTTTGTTTTCAGGTATTTTTGGTTTCTCAATTTGAACGTATCCTCTTCGTCATCATCAGTATCATCGTTATTATGAGATTTTTTTATATCTTTTTTGATAGTTTCATCATCAGACGAATCGTATGAAGAAGAATCGTCAAGCATTTTCATGAATTCATTGTTTAATTGTTGATTAACATCGGTGTCATTTAACAATTCATTAACTATTTTTTTCTTTAAATCTGACAATATATCTTCTATTATACTCTTTAAATTGGATTCACTATTCATTCTGGAATAAGATTATTGTTTACCAAACTAGATTTTAACTTTAAGCATGTGGTTAATAGATTTTTTTTTAAATATAATTTATAATTACATACAATTAAAATTCATAATGTGCGAATTTTATCATTATACCCTTTTTTTAAAGTTCTAAATGAGCAATTTAATGTTCACATTAAATTAATTTTATTTAAAATAGAAATTTAGATTCCATAAAAATATTGTTTGGAATTTGGCAAATTTATATTATTTAATTAGTTATTCGTTTATTCATTCCTAACATATTACTTCTCTAAATATATTTATTTATTAAATAATTAATTAAAGTAAATAATTTTTTATATTTATTTAAAAACTAACATTCATCTAAATTTCAATTTATTTTTTAATTATTTAACAAAATGAAATAATAATTAGTTCTAATTGAATTGAAAAAAAAGTTAATAATTTTGGAAGGAATTAGATTTTCCCAAATAATATAAAGTAATTTATACAGTCAAAAAATAATTCTTATAAAGTTAATTAACTTTAATTATCTGTTAATTTTATTTGAAAAATTTTTTTTTTTTAATCTCAAACCTTGCTGCGTTTTTGTTTAATTATTTTTAAAACAGAAAAAAAATTTAAATTTTAATCAAAATTATAGAAATAAAAATTTATTAAGATTTAAATATTCAATTAATTCTTTAATTTACGAGGAGAAATGCAGCAATACCCCAATTCAAACCAGCCTCCATCTTATCCGCCACCTCCATTCATGTTTCCACCAATGCCACTATTGCCGATGCCGCCTCAGCCACCACCAAATACCCCTCAAGGTAAGCGATATTTTGAAGTAGTTTGCTTGAAGTGAGTTTTTATTTTAGATTCAGAACAAAAAAATGTTATTGACAAGCTGGCTAACTTTGTGGCTCGAAACGGTCCAGAATTCGAAAATGTCACCAGAGAAAAACAGAGAGATAACCCGAAATTTCAGTTTCTTTTCGGCGGGGAATTCCATGCTTATTATCAATTCAAACTGAACATGGAAAAAGAACTATGTAATTCTTAAACTCATAATAATGTGATAAAACTAAAGTTGCATTAATTAGTGAAATTCCAATCCAATTGTCCTCCTCCTCAGCCCTCACCGTCACATCCTCCTCCTCCTTTCCTTATGCCACCAGGAAGCGAGAAAAATTTCATGCAAATGGCTGGTCTTCATTCCAAAATAAACATGCTCAAAGAACAAATTTCTCAGAGTGAAAAGAATTTAAGTGCTCAGAAAGAATTTCTTGACTCGAAAAAAAAAGTCCAATTGGAAGAAACGCTCAAGCAGTTGGTACATGATAAGTTTAATCAATTGATACAAGAATCGAATTTAAATCTTAACGAATTCGAACAGTATATAAATAGAATCATTCAAGTGTGTACCAAAGATGCCATAGCTGTAACTATTCAAGAAAAAAATAATTTAACTGATTTAATTATCTAATCAAAGAATGGTCGTATTTATGTTCTTGATAAAAATTTAACTGAAAAAAAAATAGAGACCATTTGTTATTATTTAACTCAGAAGTAAATTTAGTACAATTTATTAAATTAGTTAAAATTTAGTCAAAATAAATCTAGAATCATTAATAAAGAGTCTAGTTGCGAGGCTAGACTGCATTTGATCTATTTTATGAATGATCTTGTTCATCATGGGTAAACTAGGATGTATTTTTTTAATCAAATTTTTAATTTTTAATTTAGAAATAAAAAAGGAATTGAAATGGTAAAAAAAAATCTAGAAAAAGTTATTATTCCATGTTTTTGTTACACTGCTGAAAAAGCTGATCCTGAGAAAAGATCAAAAATAGACAAAGTATCAAAAAATTACTTTTTTATTTTAAAATTTTTAATAAACATAAAATGAAAGCTTCTTGATATATGGGAAAAAAATAGCTATTTTTCAAATTCAATAATTGAAGTATTTACAACCAGCTTACTTTAATGACCAACTAATTAAGCTTGTTTTTTTCAGAAACTTAGAAATCCATCCATGGGAGTAAAATATTACGAAGTAATGAGAGTCTTTAATTTAAATTTTAGTTTAAATTTTATTAAATAAAAACAAAAAAAAAATTAAAGGATTCTATTCTTGCCGAAAATAATCAAAAAATTAAAGAAATTGAAAGTGAGATTGATGGCCAGTTTAAACACTACGAACAACAAAACAATGAATTCATTCAGCATAGCAGTAATCAAATAAAAAATTTACAAAACCAAATTAATCAATTAATGCAACAAAGTAAATTATTAATATGTTTAATTAATAAACTTGACCATTCTTAAGCCATGAGTATTCCACCAATAATTCCTCCACTAATGGGTCAAAAACAAGGGTCTCAAAGTGTTCCAACTTCTTCTCAGAGTTCACAAAACCAAACTCAAAACAAACCACAACCACTTATGTCGATTCCATTTGAGAGCAAAAGTCAGAATCAGCCCCAAGCCCCGCCAAAATCTTTATTGGGCGCACCACCACCTGGTCTACAGCCCATTCAGCAGCAGCCTGCTCCATTGATGTCAATTAAACCAAATGGTAAAAAAATATATTTAGAAAAAAAAAATTGAATACATTTTTTAGTTATGGCGATGTCAAATCCTCCTAATAATATTATAGTTCCTATGGCCATTATAAAAAACCCAGCTGACATATCTTCTAAACCACCTCCTGATTTAAATAAGCCATCGAGCATTGCTTACTACAATTTACCTGCTGGACTAATGGTATCGATCATAAAATTAGAGGACACACCTTATGAACCAATGGACGCCAATCTTTTTAAGCTACCACCACCTACTATACCGGACGATACAATTAATCAGGCAGTTGATTTATTCTATGAAACATTGAATAATCCTAAGAACAAAAACACGTAATTTTTGTAAAAATATATAAAAAAAATTTAAAAATTTTTTTATAGAGATGGCTGGGAAAGGGATGGTTTAAGTGATTTTTATAGATCAAAATTGGCGGTCTTGGTAAAAAAAGAAGAAGAAGAAGAGCATAGACGTGATCGTAGATCTCGGTCAAGCTCTTCATCAAGATCGCGTTCAAGATCTAGAAGAAGAAGAAGATCTTACTCATATTCGTCCAGAAGCAGCCGAAGTAGGAGTCGAAGTAGCAGATCCGAGAGTAGGTCTCGTAGTCGAAGTAGGAGACGTCGAAGCTCTTCTAGTTCGCGGTCACGATCATCCTCTCGCTCAAAATCGTCCAGTAGAACACGATCCAGAACGCGGTCCAAGTCCAATTCACCTCCAAATTTGATGTTCACGTCTGCTCCAATTTCGGCCGATAAACGATTGGACATGTCCAATCGAGGCTATCAACTTCTTCAAAAGAGTGGTTGGTCAGGAAATACAGGTCTTGGCAAACAGGAACAGGGCATCATTAATCCCATAGAAGGAGGAGAAGTCAGGGAAAAAGCGGATATGTACCGCGGCATTGGAGTTCGCTCTGATCCTTTTGAAGCTTTTAGAAAGAACAAAAGTGCCGGATATATACAAAGAATTCGGGACCGGGATGAAGAAAGAGCTAGTATAATTAAATGAACTTTTTAATTTTATTAAATTAATTAAAATTTTATTTATTAATAGTGGCTAGAAAATCTCTTACCGAAGGCTCGTCTAATCAAGAAAATAAATAAAATCTAATTTTTATTTTATTTGTTTAAAATTTTCATATAATGTAAATAAAAAATTTTAAAAAATTATTTAAAGATAAATTTTAAGCACAACTAAAGCATGACTTGAATATGCTTTTTTTTTTTGGTCTAATTGCTTTAGGAAATTTTAAGGCGCCAGTTTTTTTCAGCAAAATCCTCAAATTACCACTTAAATCCATTGATTTAAGCTCTTGGTATCCGCCCAAAGGATATCCATCTAGAAAAACAAATGGAATCTGTTTTAAAAGAAATAAAATTTATATTTTCAAGACTTAATTTTAAAATTCAAATATACCTCTATCTCGTCCGTGCATAAATCAATTTTAACTAAGTCATTTAACCTAAATACACGAACATCGGTCAGGTGATATTTTTTCAAAATATTCTTTATCTTATTAAAATTTTTACTATCACTGTCCGTCAAGATAACTACTTTACTCGAATTGATGATTGTCTTAAGATTTTGCATTTTCAAATTTTTAGATTTAGTGATAAAAATATTTTTAATTTTTAATTTTAATTAAAAAAATTTAATTCAAGCGTAAAAATGATAAATTATTTTTATGCTCGAAGTTTACCTGGCCGTCTCTCAGCCTAGGTCGAGCAAAAAGGTCTTTTTATTGTTTGGAATAAATTTGACCGAATAAAATTTAAAATGAAACCTAACGATGAATATGCGAAAAATTCTAATTTTAGAATAATTTTTAGAAAGGATTTTTAGTATATAAATAATAATGTTTTGCTAATAAAAGCCCTTATATCAAATTTCTTTTTTATTTAAATAATTATAACTTATTGGTTTTGAAATCCCGTCTTTTGGGAAATTAATTTGCTCAATTATAACAAAACTAAACGAAACATGATTATGTAAATTTCAAGCATTTATGCTCAGAATACTTTCGATTTTTTTTCCATTTTAGAAATTTTCATGCAATTTTTTCTTCTATAGAATTCTATAAACCAAAATCAAAAAAATGTCCAAAGTTGTTGACGAAGCCTTGAAATCGCATAAAGTTGTGGTATTTTCAAAAACCTACTGTCCATTTTGTGTGAAAGCTAAAAATGTACTAAAAAAATACAACATCCAAGACATAGTTATCATTGAATTAGACAATAGAGATGATGCTGAAGAAATTCAAGATTATTGCAACAGGCTGACCGGAGCCAGAAGTGTACTTATAATTATGAAGAAAAAAAATAATTACTTTAATTTGAGTTTTATCAAGGTTCCGAGAGTTTTTATTAATGGAAAATGCATTGGTGGAGGAGACGAGACCGCAAGACTTGATGCCCAAGGAAAACTAAAAGAGCTTCTACAAGCTTGTGGCGCTATCTGAATGCAATATTAACCACTTTCCAATTGAGAATGAAATTTAATGTTCAATAGATTTTTAGTAGTCATTGAATAAAATTTTAGAAAAATATTTTTTTAGTTATTACCTTGATAATTTTAAATATCTTATTTTTAACAACTGATAAAAACAAAAATTACTGCTCATTTTGGAACATGTATTCCTCTTATTTTTCATTGATTATATCCAAAATAAGTTTTATTTGTTTAGCAAATTAGCTAAACAAAAATTTATAATATTTAATTAAGTATCAACAATTAAGTAGTATTTTTTAAAGTTAAATAAAATAAACTTACTACTTATTACTTTAATCAAATCTAAATTTTTTAAATCAATTAAATTTTTCCAAGCTTTTTAGAAACTTTTTATTTTTAATTCGTAATATTTTTGTCAATCTTATGAGGCCAATTTTGATTATTAAAAGTATTAATATCATTATTTATCTGATTAGTTTTTTGGCCCATTTATCTGGTAATTACTAATGACCCTGTGACTTGAGGACTTAAAAATATCTTTTACTTCTGCTACAAACCCAGTGTGTGTCGAACACTAGAGATTTTTCTCTTCATTGTCATCTTTGGCTCAGATTTTTCAGGATTTGACAAGCCAGTCTCCTCTAAACATAGTCCTTTTGGGTAAATCTATCAGAAATTTTTGTTAAATTATTTTTCTATTGCCAGTTTTTTATTGATCTTTTATTAAGAATCAAATTTTAACAAATTATCTATTCCAGTCGATTGATTTGGAAAAAAATTGATAGCATTCTACCAAATTAATAAAATGTTTTCACGTTTGCTTGTAAGCTTGCTTTCTAGATCTAACTTATAACTAACTACTCACTGAAAAGTTTTCGAATTGAATATATCTAAATATATTGAAATTCATTTATAAGCTCAATGTTTATGTTTGATATATTTGGCAAATTCTGTGTGGCACAATTGAAAGTCTTGTCATTTTAGTATGCCAAGAATTTAAAATATAATATTCAATAAAGAAAAAAAATAAAACTCGTCAACAATAAATTTTTCGAAAAATTGATTTTGAAAGCTTGTAGATAAACAATACTCAACGCCTCTTTGAATATAGTTTGCTTTGTGCACGTTATTGATACCATAAACTAAATCTTGGAATAAAAATGTTCCTTGCCTTTGAAACTCTTTAATTTTAAATCAAAAAGTTAGAGATAAAAAGAATTTTTTTTTAATTTAAATGAAACCTCTGGCTCTTTATTTAAATCAGAAATTTTAAAAATTTTTTGGTAATTTTTTAAGAAATCCTTAAAATGATTCGTCACGCTAACTCAAATCCGGATTTTAAAGACTACGTCTCAAAAGGTGTGACCGTAGTTGGTTTTACTGCACAATGGTGTGGTCCGTGTAGAATGATGACACCGATTTTTGAAAACTTGGCCAAATTATATCCAAAGATAAAATTCATGAAAGTTGATATTGAAAAATTGCCAGATGTTGCTACTTCCGAAAAAGTAGGATCTATGCCAACATATAATATCTACAAAGACGGAAGAATCGTTGAGCAAATGACCGGAGCAAATACAGCTCAGTTGATGGTCTTAGCAGGGAAATATAAATAATACTAATTCTTTATTTTTGTAAAAATATTTATTTTATTTTATGATAAAAATAAATTTCAGAACATTAGACTTTATTTTTGTTCTATGATATTTTATTAAGATATTTTTTAAAGGCAATCAGAATTAACTGAAAAGATTAGAAAGCTTACAAAATTAAAAAAGTATCAATAGATAAATTGAAAATATTTCTTCTTATTTGAGTTTCTGCCATGCTGTACTGGTTCACCAGATCTTAGCCCAATCGAAAATTTTTGGTCATGGATGCCAAAATGGTAAACATTTAAGTAACCTCTATTGAGAATTTAAAAGAGGCATTACAAACACTATATTTATTTTAAATTGTAAAATTTTCTAAATAATTGTATCAATTTTTTCTTTTTGTATTTTTTGGGGATTTATTTTTAAATTAATTTTTTTCTGATTTTTTTTTGGATTGATGATATATAAAGATTAAACTAACAAAACTGTTTTTTAATTTTACCGCCTTTTTTAGACCTAATTTTTTTTTTGTTTACAAATAATAAAATTCATAAACTTTTGTAACATACTGTAAGATTTTTTATTTTTCTAAAGATTGGATAAAAATATCCATTAAAACATTTAATTTATCGTATAATTTGTTTATTTGGAAATTTTTTAGTAAAATTTTTAAAATCGATCAATTCAAGCTTAATAATATTTACCATTTTGCTATTCTAATAATGAGTAAGCATTTTTCTATTCACGAAAATTTTTTGTTTGTATATTAAAAAGATAAAATTTAAAGAAAATTTCTCTTCATTCTATTAAAATATTAATTTTGATTTTTAATGGCAAATTTTTAAAAGCTAAACCGTCTAACCAAACAAAATAAATTATAATATTTTTTTATTTCAGAATGAATGGGTAAGAAAAATTTTATTAAAAATAATTAAAATTTAGCCAAATTAAACTTTATTTTTTCTGAAAAAAAAGCTTAAAAATCATCTAAAAAAATAGATAAAAATTCCAAACATTCACATTATATTGAGATTTTTTATATTCAATATTATTTTTATGTCATAGCCGACTTAGAATCATCTTTTATTATTATTTCCTTATAAATACTTGAAGTTATAAAAAAATCTAAAAACAAGTAAAATTATTTTATAATAAATAATTAGACAATTTTTAAATGATAGCAGATAAAAATATAATTTTTATTAACTTATTAATAAAACTTTAGATTGATCAGCATTTTTTTCTAAATTCAATGTTTAAAAATCATTACCCGTAATAAGCGTTGACCACTTTTATACGCATAATAATAATGCAACACTTTTATAACTATAATTTTAAATTTTAATAAAAACAGCATCAGATATTCATGTTGAAAAAAAATTCCAAATACTATCTGATTATTTTAAAAACTTGATTAGATTCAATTTTTAAACTATTTGTTTGATAACCTTTCATTTAATATAAAATTAACTTGTGATGAATTTGACATTTATATTTAATTGTTAATCTAACATTATAAATAATACGGAAATAAACAAAAATAATTATCTATGAGAATGGTTGCACGCTAAAGTATTATCAATGCTCTCAAAAATATCCTAATGATCATTGTAACAAAATATTAAATAACAGTTTATCTTGAATATTTATAGAAGATATGCTTGGAGAGATAAACAAATTTAGATTACGTCCACTTAAGAAAATTTTCGAATACCAACTTATTTGTTTGTTTGTCTCTCTATTTAAAAGATAAGATAAACACCATATAAATATGGAATTTTAAAACCTTTTAATCACTTTCAGAACAAAAAGTAAATTTTGATTGATGAATCGATGAGTAGGTTTTGTTAGCTATTCGGTTCAAAGAGACAGATTAAACAGTGACGATGCGTATAAACAAAGATAAACATTTAAAGACGTGTTTCTATCATGAAATGTTTATATAAATTATTCGCATCGTTCATGAGCATTCTTAGACTTACTTTTAACTCGATCTCAAAGCTAATATTGGCGATCCGAATGTGCTAAACAAATCAGACCGCCTATTTTTCTTTATTTTTTCTATTGTATACTTTAACTAGAAGGTGTTAAACTAATTTTATTATTTCGAAATTATTTAACAGCTATTCGACTGATTAATCGATCTCTTACATCAATCTATATTGAACAAAATATATTAGATTTATTTTGATTTATTTTCTAAGAGTTTTGTTAGGTTTTTAATCTTAAAATTTATGACATCAAATATACTAATAATCTGTTACAGATTTCCACACAGTGTGTTTAATTTTTTTATAAAAATTTTATAAATTTTTGATGATATGTTGGTAGACAAAATAAAATAAAAAAGTGTGAAATTTATAATCAAATAAACAATATAAAAAGTAAATTAAATTTTACAATCAAATGGTAAGAATATTAGGAAAATGTTAAGTTAAGTTTGCAAAAAGAAGAATAATTTTAATTTGAGACAAAAAGTTTGTCGGTATCAAATTCTAAGCTAAAGCGAAAACACACTGTCTTGAAACTAAGTCGATCATCCATCAGTCGAATACATATGATTTATACAGAGTGATATTTTCAAATTTTGGCGCTATTTGGATCAAGAAAAAATCTAAAACTTTGAGCCTAGTTGCTTTTTTTGTTCAAATCTCTCAATGATTGCTTAAGCAACATTTTTAGCGTGCAAATATTTTAGATTTAGTCAGTTTATTATTATTTTTTTAATTTTCCTTATTTAAACATGGTTCTAAACGTCAACTCAAAGTCATCTACCACCATGCCGTACTTCCTCAGAAAGTATAAAGACCAGGCCCCAGTGAACACATCGAGTCGCCAGTTTTCGTACTCGTCCTCATCGTCGACCACCTCATCGGTGTCCAACACACCATCGCCGTCTCCGCTCACCCTCGACTCGAACAACAACCAGCCCAAGTGCAAAAAAGAGCCCATGATGGTGCATTTGTGCTTCGACGAGCCGTCGGACATGAACGACCTCACGCTCACCCAGTCCCAAAACACCACTCCTCTCATCAACCCCAAGCTAAATCTAAAACAAATGTCCAAAACAGTCCAGCCGAGGCACACGGTCAACACCCGGTCAAAGACCAAGCGGCAAATGACCGTGCAAACATTCAAGCCGATTCAGAGCAGTCAAAAGATCAGCTCGATCGCCTCGTCCGAAATTAGCTGCGAAGAGGACGAGGACGAAACGACCAAACCTGCCTCGCTCAAGATCAAGAAAAAGAAGCGCACCAGCCTAAGCAACAAGTTGAGCTTCGAGCCAGACGAGGCTGCCAAAAAAACTGGACGAACTCCACCGCACAAAAAATTCCGCAAACTTCGCCTCTTCGACACCCCGCACACGCCCAAAACCCTCATCAAAAAAGCATCCGACGTGTCCACAACCAAGCCTGTGTTCGAGCTCAAGAGTCCAAAGTCTATCAAAAAAACACCAGCTGGCAACCCGCTACGCACCAGACTATTCGACAATGCCGAGGACAAACTTCTAAACATACATGCAAACAAAGTGCTCAACTTTGACGACACTGACGATGACCAAAGTGAAGAAATGAAGGGTCTATTCGACATCAAAAAGTGTCCGTCTACGCCAAGCTTCAAAATAGCGGCTCCCAAGTCATTGCCCATTCCGCTCAGTCACAACTCAATGTTCAAACCAGTGAGCCGATTGAACCGCTCGCCGCACTCGCCATTCGGTCAACAATTGCACGCTAATGTCAATCCGTTCACGCCGACCAATTCATACGACAATTCCAAATTGACGAGTGCGTCGAATGCGGCGCAAATGGTGCGTTTGGCGGCAGCCAATCTGGCCCTGTCGAACGCCACACCCGGCTTCAACAAAAGCATTAAACGCTGCCATTTGCAAGAGGAGAAAAACGATGTACAAGAGACGTCAATTGACGATGGACAGAGCTCGGTGCCCAACAAGCGTCTAGCTCTGAGACAGTGTCTTGTGTCCAGGTACCACGAGGAGTTTCACGAAGTGTGCAAACTCGGCTCTGGCGAATTCGGTGACGTGTTCAAGTGTATAAATCGTTTGGATGGATGCACGTATGCGATCAAGCGGTCCAAAAGGCCCATTGCCGGCTCGGCGTCCGAGGTCAACGCGTGGAAAGAAGTGTGCGCCCATGCTGTCTTGGTCAAGCATAACAACATTGTTCAATACTATTCGGCGTGGGCCGAAGCTGACAGAATGCTTATACAAAATGAGTATTGCAATGGCGGCTCGTTGGCTGAGTTTATCGAATCGCTCAAGATAAACAACCTGGCCGAGAGTGATGAGGAGCCAAGCACTTCATCGGACAAGCTTCTAATGAGCGAGTACGACCTAAAGACGCTTTTGTTGCACATAGCCAAGGGACTGGCCTACATGCACTCTCTTAATCTTGTACACTTGGACATTAAACCCGGTAATATATTCATTTGTCGAACGCCTAGGCGTAGTCAGATTAAGTCGGAAAAGTGCGAAGGCGTTGTGGTTAACGAAGAGTCGGGCATCGAGTCAGATGAGCTTGATGAAGAAGACGACTCGTTGCCAATGACTGGCACCAAGTCGATTTTCTCCGAAGTTATTACGTACAAGATTGGCGACCTAGGTCACGTGACATCCACTCTTGATCCTCATGTCGAAGAAGGAGACTGCAGATACTTGCCCAATGAGATTCTACAGGAACAGTATGACAATTTGGTCAAAGCGGACGTGTTCGCTCTGGCCCTGACAGTGTTTGTGTGCGGATCGTTGGACGAGTTGCCCAAGAATGGCGACGAGTGGCACTGGATTAGACGCGGCAATCTCAAAGATTTGCCCCAATGCTCAGACAGGTTCAAAAAATTGCTCACTGTATGTACCATGTACCATTTATACAAGTTTTTTGTTTCCATTATTTTTTGCTTGTGTTTGGTTGCTAAATATTAGTTGGTAAAATGGTCAAAAAAATTTGACCATGAAAATTTAGATTTTTTTCTTTAATTAAAAAATTCATTTGGCGCTCATTTGATTGATGCCAATGTTTAGTGCCTTGAAACCTTGACTTAGGAACAACTTTTATAGAGAGATAAGACTTTTGGTCACAACATTGGAAATGAAATTTAGACCGACCAAACAGAACAAAAACATAGCCCCATGATGAACACTATTAAGCTGAAACAAAGACCTAAAGGGTCTTGACTCTCGAACAGCCATCCGGTAGTTCATATTGTCTTGGCTGGGCCTGAGCGAGCCGGTCAAACGACTCGCAATCGATAGGCTTCATGTCGTAAGTATGTGAGCACATTGGTTGGTGACTGTTGGCAATTTGTTGGCGCATGTTCTGAGATTAGTATGACATGGGCGCTAATTTTGCCTGGTCACGTGCAAACAAGTCCATTTGAACTTCAAAATTGATTTTCTTTGGACAAGACACACGGACCAAGTCACTGGACATTAATTAAATCCATAGGATGGCTGTTAAAGAGGAATACTGATGCTTGTTCTTTAGTAATCTGAGGGCTGAACATCTTAGGCTCATTGAGCCATAATGCTTGTTTATTTCTCTGGTCTAATAGTTTCTTTTTCAGCAAATGGTCGACGAAGACCCGGCAAACCGTCCCTCTGCTTCGACACTAGTGCACCATCCTTGCATTTGTCCTGATGCCAACAAGACCAAGGCTCAGCTAAGAAAGGAACTAAATCAAGAAAAATTCAAGAATGAAATGTTGCAGCGCAAAGTTCAAAAGTATGAACAACAAATGAACAAGCTAGGCGACACGCCACGTCTTCCTTCTGAAAGCTCAGAGCTAATTAGTGAATCCAGACAATCGGCCAACAACAGGAATCAATGCTCGAGCCTAAACCACAATTCAAAGTTTACCAGGAGCCTATCAAGCTCGATTCTATAAAAAAAAAATAAATCCTTATTTAACTATGTTCCGGTTATTTAAAATAAAGTACCCATAGTTTTCTATTCCTTAGTAAGTATTTTTGTTGCGTTGTAAATGTAAAGCTGTGGCTCGAAGAAGCGCGACTCTGGGCCTCGTTCGTCCAATGTCTTTTTCTTTTCCAAACAAAATGTTCAAAATAACAAAAAAATTGTTATCTTTCTTTTTTTTCTATTCTTTTTTTTTGCTATTTTTAAAGGATATTTACTTAATTGTTATAACTTCCTATCTATTGGCTTTCTTTGTTCTAATTTTGCTATTGAGTATAAAGTCATTTTTAAAAATATTTTTTTTATAATTTTTTTTAATTAACTAACTCTAAACTAATAATTCTAATAAAGTAATTTGACTGTATTTGCTAAAGCTAAACTATTTTTATATTAAGCTTTTTTTTTTTGAATAGTCTTTAATAAAATAAATAATAGAGATTATATTGATATTTTATTAAATAATTGTATAAAATAAATAAATTTGAATAAAATTAAAATTTTGATTTTTAATAGATTAGCAAGTTTTTCATTCTAATAGACGTGAAATTAAAGGGATATCACTAAAAAAACGAATTGGCCTGACAAGGTCATAAAAGTTAATATTTTTTATTTTTAAATTGAAAAAAAATTGTCAAACTACCATCAAAATAATTCTAAATTTTGCTTCATTAAATGATTACTTTTCTTTTAACTTTATCGATTTGATAGAAAACGCCATCCATCTTGGCTAGTATGCAGCTTCGTTCTATTTTTCTGATGCAGTACTTTATCTTATTAAAAAATTGGTTAATATTTTCAGCACAGCAGTTTTTCTTACACATCTATCTTTTCAAAATTCCCCAAAAGTCCTGGATGTGTTAGCTTTCCGGTAAGTAAGAAGGATTCTTATCCTTCGCTGCATGATGAATTGATGTTTATTGATATTTAATTGATGATTCGCTTATCATTCGATAAGTATATATGTTGGTTAATTAAGAAATCTTAAGGAGACGTTGCTATCCTCACGTATAAAGTTCTATACGATTTTCCATGATTATTTTTATCAATAATTTAAATTTTTTAAAAACTAAAAATTTTTAAGCGCTTTATTTATTAATTTTTAATTTTTTATTCGATTTACTTTTTTTCGTTTTTAAATGTTTAGTCTCAATTAAAATTGAAAAAATAAACTAATAAAAATCTATTTTTTAAATTGTTATTTCAGCTAACCATTAAACAGTAATGCTGTGACACCATGTTTTAGGTAATTTTCACTAAAAATTACATAAACATAAACTTATGTAAAAAAGTGGTATTAAGGTATTAATAAGTAAATTTTCAATATAAATTTTACGAAATTTATCTGAAAAATTTGAAATTTTACGTTATTTTCGTCACTAAAAGATGGCAAAAAAAGGTGAAAGCAAGTAAAGAAAAGAAAAATATAGAATTGGGTATTTCTGATTCAATATAAGAATACCTGCCCCTTTTTTAATTGGCCTATCCTATCCTAGTGAAATCTTAAAGAATCATTGCCAGGATACTTTTTGTGTCTGATTGTGGTGGCGTGGCGGAATTTGGAATCGACCGTGGTTAGTTTGGTTATTATCAAGTGGGTTTGTTAGTTGATCCTTAGGGATGGGTTCGGACCCAATTCTTACAGTCGCATCCTCTCTTACTAACCGATCTTCGATCTCTTTTCGAAGGAGGACAGTTAGTTTGGTAGCATTATTGACAACAATGACATTGTCTCTCTGCGGAATATAGTTGGCATGCTCGAAAAATCTTAGTGCCTTATCTCAGCTTACTTTATGTCCTGCATAGTAAAGTGGAGTGGCTTTCGGGCCTTATCCGCAATTGAGTCTGAGAGTCTATTCATTTTAAATTAGTTAAATTAAACTTTATTCAAAAAATAAAATTAAAATTTTAAAGTATATTTAAGAGTAAAATTAAATTTAAATTTCAGTTCTCAACACATTCAATTATCAAAATTGATAAAAATTTCTTTTTTTAAATTCTGAATCGTTTGGAAACTTTTCTAGAACAAAAATGAAACCATTCAACCCATTTCTAGGCATTAATATTTAATTCCTCGGTTTATTTTCCAATGTAGATTAACTTAATCTATCAAAAAAATTGTATCTCAGATACAATTTACAAAAATAATATTTTATCGAGAATTCTTGCCAATAAATAGGCCAATGACTTTATTCATATCCTGAGAAATGGCTTTTATTCTATTTAATTTTGAAGAATAAATAATTTGATATTTTGTCACCTTTTTACTCTTATTTTATGTAGCTTATATAATTTTTTTATTTACATCAAACTTTGGTCTTTTAAAATTCTCTTAGAGCTTAAATCATAAAATTTCTTGACCCATCACTTTCACGTTTTAATCATTTATTTTAGAATTAACTAAAACCCCTTTGAGAAAAACTGTTTTCGTTTGATTTAGCAAATATTTTTACATTGTTTTATATTATATTTTTTATAAATACAGAAAGAAATATTTTTTCTTATTTTTTTTTTAAAAATTAAATACTTCTCTTCCCAGCTTGTATAAAGAATAAAAAATCAATTTACGTGTTAGTTTTTTCTTTTTATAATTTTCATAAAAAATAACTTGAGAATTTACTTGAGCACGTAAAAGAAAAATTTAAATCAGTCCTCAACAAGCTGAATTTTTGGTAATGTCTTATTTGAGAAAGGTTTAGCCTTAATTAGAGATAAAACAAAAGTATAAATCAGAATTATCTCCAAGTGATATTAGTAACAATTTCGAGTGACATAATATGGCATGTTTATGTGATATCATCACTTCATTGCCTAAATTAGGATCTTATAATTAACCAGCTTATGCATGCAAGTTTATCGGATAGCAACGTTTTAAAATAATTTTAATTCTAACTAAAGATTAGTCTCTAAATATTTCAAATAAAACCTTTTGTTATAAACGAAAAAATAATTATTGAAATAAAAGATAAAGTATAAGACACACAAGTTTCTCTTATATAAATTCTTTATCAAAAATTTTCATTTTTTTAAAATTTATTCAAGATGGCTCTAACAAATGAAGAAGCTCGAGGCGAAGAGTTTGTTGACATAAACAAAAAACAGGAAACGGTAATTTTCGAAAATAAAATTTATCCAGTATGTTATCAATTAAAAAATTCTATATTTTGAATCCTGAAAAAAATACAAAAAATTAATTATTTATCCCATAAAGGATCAAGATAAATCAGATAAAAGAGAAGCCAAATTTTTCAATTTGTACGCGACCAAGAAAACTTTTTCAAATGGTCTCATGGATGGAGCTTTGCTAGCAGCAAATGCAGCACAACTAAGATTGTTGCTAACAGATGGCTTCATTCACCCAAAAGATCCCAAATGGATAATTTCAATAACAATGGTTGTGGCGAGCATCATATCACAATGTATTATTCTTATAATACTTGCATATTTAGCTAAAAATAATTTGGCTAATAAAAACAAAAAACCATACTTGGATATAATGAACAATGTGGTCTTGATCCTTACCGGAATTATATTCTGTCTGAATGTTATAACCAATGTTTTTGTACAAATTGATTTCACAAATTTAATAGAAACTACAGCGTCAAATATGCCCACATTCGAATGGCCAACTACCAATCCTCCATAAATCATTTTAAATTAGATCTTTATGTAAAAATTAATCAAGAATTTATTCTAATTTATTAAGTTGATAATTAATATAGATTGAATTTTATTTGAATAATAAAATTATCAAATATTTTTACTTTATTTTTAAAAGATAGTCTTATCAAAAAATAAAACAATCTAAATGCATTTAATGGTATTAAATATGTTGTTTATTTATTAAATTTTTCAAAAATTTTGTTAAAAAATGTGTAAAAAGAATTGATAATAAATAAATATTTTGACACTTAATTAACAGTGCAAATTTATACCAAAATATATTAAATCTTTTTTTGACAACATATGTCATGATCTTAACCATTAGTCTTAGATTATATTACGAAGATTTTTATTTATATCAGTGTTCTAAATTTTAACTATTGTCAACAAAATAAATCATCAAAACATTGCTCTATTAAGCATCATAAGTTTATTTAAATTAATTATAAAAAAGGCATCATATTTTATATAAATTGAATGTGTTCAAAAAAAGACAAAATTTTTGCACTATAATTTTAATTATTAAACAAATCTAAAATTCAAATTTCAAAAATAAAATAATAAAAAAATTATCCATTATTTGAGTATAAATAAATCCTGTAAAAAAAATAAAACAGACAATATTTTGTTCAAAATGATGAAGTTACTTGCTCCAGTGGACAATATCAAGTTCGATATTGAGGAGGCTTTGGAGAAACAAAACTTTGCAGCTCTTTTACCATTTAGTGGCATGGATAGTAATTAGAATCAAAGTTTATAAAATAAAATAACTTAAAACTTTTTACCAAAGAATCTGCTTTTCCGGTATGTGAACTTTTTGTCAAATCTAAGTGTGAAAGGGGGTCTTTATGTCCTTTCAGACATGTAAAAGGTTCTTAATTATCTAATAACTAAGTCCTTCAAACTAAAGTATAAAACAATTTATCTTCATAGATGACAAATCTGTTGTTTGTAAACATTGGTTGAGGGGTTTGTGCAAAAAAGGAGATGAATGTGAATTTTTACATGAATATGACATGAGCAAAATGCCCGAGTGCTTCTTTTATTCAAGATACAGCCAATGTGGAAATAAAGAGTGTGAATTTTTACATTTGGACAAGCAAGCAAAGATCAAAGACTGTCCGTGGTATGATCGTGGATTTTGTCGACATGGTCCCAATTGTAAAAATAGACATGTCAAAAAAGTAATATGTCAAAACTTTCTGTTCGGCTTTTGTCCAGAGGGTCCAAATTGTAAATATAAACAGTAAGCATATTTTAAAAGTCCGGCAAGAGTAATTTAACTAAACTTAAACCATGTTAGTCCCAAGTTTGAATTACCTGTAGTTGATCAACCGTCCATGCAAAAGAAACAAATTTACATTTGCGATTTCTGTGGTGAAAAGGGCCACAAAGCCTCGTCGTGCTTCAAGTCAAAAGCTTTACAATTGAACCAAGAAATAACGCTTGAGAGGACCCAGCCACTGGCGCCGCATGAAGTTACTTGCTTCAAATGTGGAGAAAAAGGTCATTATGCTAATAGATGCAATAAGAGCGCTTTTGCTTTCTTAAGATCTACTGAAAATAAATAATTTCTTTCATTTTTTATATTTAAGTAAATATTTTCATTTTTGAATTATTAAAAAAAATCATGAAATTAATATTTAAAAAATATTGTTATTTTAAATTTTTATTTTGTTTGATAAAAAATTGTTAGCAAATAATTTTTTAAATTTTGGTATCTAAATGACAAATTAAACCAAATTAATAATCTAAGATCATAAAATTGTTTCATTAATCTAATATTAATAATATAAATTAAATTTTCAGATTATTTCGAAATATTATTTTAAAACTTTGAGTTTATTTAAAAACAACTTTAAAGAAAAAGTTCAAGTACTTTTAATAGAGAATTACTTAAATATAATTTAATGTTTATTTAAGGTCTAGTTTTAATTTTTTAAATATTCTGTTTTTAGTTGTTTTAAAATTTGAATCAATTTAATTTTTTCCTTATCAATTTTTTTTTTTATTGCATTGAAATGAATGACCACAATGAGTTAAATTAGTTGATCGCCGTGGAAACGCATAAAAATAATATTAAAAGGCTGTTATCTAAATTTATTCTATATAAGCATTTAGATGTTAATTTGGCTTGGATTATTTTTGAATTAAAAAAATTCTAATACTTCTAAGTAGCACAGGATCGCATCAAATTTTGATTCCTAATGGATTAAAATTGTAAAAACTCTTATGAAAAAAAAATTTAATTAGTTATGCAATAAATTGACAAAAAAGAATTTCGTTAATTGTGAAAGTCAAGTTTTCAAATAGTTAGCTGAAATTAAAAATTTTGTATGAATATTAAAATAGAAGCCCTTAATGAGACCAAAAGCCTATTCTCAAATCCACAAATTATACTTTTGGGTTTATATGATTAAAGTTTTATTCATTTTCATCTTAGATCAACAAGTTGGTTATGTGAATTATAATAAAACATCTTCAGCACAAAGATTATCTATATTTGTTAAATATGGATATAGTTTAAGATTAAGTTCAGGATTATAAAGTTAAGCTTTCATCTTAAATATGCAAAACTCTTCATAAATTTAAAAGCTTAGTTAAAAATTCAGAAATCGACTGCGCCGTGTAAAGACTGCTTAAAAATTAGGTAAAATTGGCGAAGAGCTTTTTTCTCATTGAAAGCAGCTACCTTAATAAGCTCTTCATTAAGACTGAATTTGCTCTATTTAAAAAGATATGGAAGTGTTTACATGACCACTTTTAAGAGGTATTAATAAATTGGTCCAAAATAGATCCAAGTTATTATGGGTTTGGGGAAGAATGGTATTAATCCATTATATTTTTTTTGTACCAAAGTTTAAATTAGACTAAATTATGGATTAATTGAAGTCATATTTACGCTTGAGTCAATCTGATTAGTGAGTGGAACTTTTTAGTACCAAAATATGACAGATCACGCATAAATGCCTAAAAAAAATGTTACTGAGATCTGGGGCGATGTTCTATTCTATTTTAATCAGATTGTTTTATTAAAAATAATTTATTTACAAAGCAAATATTTGCTCATATTTTTCGCTTCTTTGGAATTAATTTATCGGCTCGGAAGCTTATGGGTTCTTAAAATTAATTACAAAAAAAGGTCATCATTGGAGTGTCGAAACAAGCGACAATAAGCTCAAAGAGAAAATTAATCATTTTTTTTTCTAATCTCGTAGGTACAAGCTGCCTACTTGATCTAACCTGATATTTTAACAGACAATATTGAATGATTAATTTCAAGTGATTTTTAAATGGCACGTAGAGAAATATAATCCCAAGAAAGCTAGCTGCTACCAATGCTTGAATTGGGTCATACAAACATGTCAATTTTATAATTTGCACTCGCTATTAGAGCAAATATAATAAAGTTTGATATTATCTATAAAGCCGAGGATTTGGCTAAATGTGGCTATAAACACTCATTTAAAATTGGTATAATTAGTTGAAACCAAAGTTTTTAGCTCACTTGCGCAATAGAGGATTAATTTATAATAGTTTTATTTGTATGTTGGTATTTGTAGTGAAATACCACGCGTTATAGGGCTTAGTCGCCTAATTTTACCATTTTAATTATATTTGTCAATGGTTCTAGTTTTTAGGTCATTAGTAATTTTTTGAGTCTAAGAGCTAAATAGCCAGGTTTTTTGCTAAATTCTAATTTTTATTCTCGCAGTCGGCTCTTGTCGAGATATTAAATTTTCGCATTTATTTATTCATTATGTTTTGTGTGTATTTTAATCAAGAATTTATAAAATTTTAAATCTCAAAACAAAATTAGAAAATTTATTTAATCAACAAACTCAGAGACAAAAACAAGAATGTTAATTTATTTGTTGGAACGAAATGTTTGCAAAATAAACCTATTTTCAAGCATCACTTAATATATTTACTCCATTTGTGGTAAATTTTTAAATTAATGAAATTTTCAAAATTATCAATATCTTTCCAATAAAACAATAAGTATCTAGTATCAGTCATAATTAGTTTAAGCTGCTGTAAATGAAAATAAATAGTTATTAAATTTAAAAAGAATATTTTTTTATCGGTCAATAACTTTTTTAGAGATTTTTTCAGCCTGAGGTTTGTTTTTTCTTTTTTAATTAAAATTTCATTTTTTTTTAATATGATAATAAATATTTGTGTAAATCCAATTAGGACCAAGACCATAAAAATGGAATTATAAAAAACGATAATAAAAATCAATAAAGTATTTAGTTATTTTTATCGATAAAAAATAAGTTCGATACAAAATTTAAATGATTAAAAAATATATTACTATGATCTTTTTCCATATAGATAAACTTGAATAAATAATCAACATATATTTTTTTAGGATTTATCTTAATTTATTGAGTGTATTAAATTTTGCTTTCATTTCAAGTTAATATTAATTCGGATAAAATATTAATTAAAATAGTATATTTTTATACAATGAGAATATTTATATATTTTAATATTAATTAATATTGAATTGAATGCCATCAGAATTTCAAGATGATGAAATTTGTAAGATAAACTTGTTTGCCAGATAAAGACCATTTATTAAATGAATTTTACTTTCTAATTATCTTTATTTATGCTGTAATTACTTTTCGTGAGTAGAAAAAATCTAATATAGTTATATTATTTAAGTTTTTTTTTAATTAAAAACCAAATAGGCGTCTAGAATAAAATATATATCCTTAAGTAAT
>JAESIW010000137.1:4633238-4679655 GCA_016802295.1 Brachionus rotundiformis
TAAGTTTTTTTTTTTAATTAAAAACTAAATAGGCGTCTAGAATAAAATATATATCCTTAAGTAATGGGTTGGTTTGCTTAGTTGAGTATCTAATCAGTTAAAATAACAATCAATAAATATATATATATACAAACTTAAATCATATGTTTTTTAATTCATTAAAAGATCATTAATTTGGCCAGAATCGAAACATATATTTAATTGACTTTAAGTTTAAAATGGTTTATCTATTTTTATTTTTGATAGATTGAGTTTCCGATTTTTTTTCTCATATGAAAAATTTTAGCTGACCTGTAAAATAAATTTGAGCAATTATTTAACCCAGTACCTATCTACGATTATGTAAGTTATGGTTAATTAATGCAAATAGTTTTTTTTCTATTTCTTAGGCTTACTGGCAGAATATAAAGATTACTCAAAGTAAATAAGTGTTCAAATTTTTGAATATAATTAAAGTATTTTATTTATTTGGTGTCCGTTTGTCTAATAAATAATTAAAAAGCATCTTAAAATTATTTTCAAGATATTAATATTTATTAAAACGTAGCTCAAGTGTCGTTTAACGAGGATCGGCCTCATTCATTAAATTGAGTAGAATTTTTTTTATATTCTAAACCATTAATCAAATGTTCTAAGTGAATTTTAAAATATTTATAGCCCATTTATTCTTTATCTATTTGAATTAATAAGAAAAAATATTGACTCATCAACCAATTATATTTCTTACGTCCTGTTTAATTAATCAAAAATAAGAGGAACTAATAAAAAATATGATAAACAGCTATTTATCATTAGATCACAAATTTAGATTATTATTTTTTAAAAATGAGTGAAGCCCAAACCGAGACTGTTACTTTAGAATTATCCGAACTTTCAATTGATCCATCATTGACCAAATTGGAGCAAATTTACGACCTTATCAGACGAAATGAACATCAAGACCGTATTATAAACTATTTGCTTAAAGATGAAAATTACAGTGGTTTAAATGTAAACGAAATGTTAAAAAATGGTGATACAATACTTTGTCTTAGTTGTAACAAAGGTTTGGACAAAATAGCCCATGTCCTAGTAGAAGAATGCGGTGCAGATATCAATCTTTGCCGCAATGTCAACATGAATCCGAACGGCTTGTCTCCCATTAATCCAAGTATTACCATTTCAGCTCGGCGTCAATCAAGACTGTTAGCAGGTGCAAGTTCTTCACAAGTTAAGGGTGATTCTCCTCTTATAGTCAGCATCAAATATGGTTTTGACGCTATTGCTGAATATTTAGTGCAGAAAGGGGCTGATATTGCCAATGAAATAAATGGTGTCTATGACTTTGAGCGTTCTGCTCTACAAGAGGCTATTAGGTTTAGTAGAGTGAAAATTGTTGAAAAAATGCTGCAGACGATGTTTGAAAGAGATGATGTAAAGCTGATTGAGTGGCTTTTTTCCAAACGCTATGACATTTTACGGCAAGTTCTAATGACAGATAATTTGGAAACACTAAAGATAGTCTTGCCAAATATTACAGAAAATCGACGCATAGATGGTGAAATGTTGATACATATACTTAATTATTTATTGATGAAATCAAAATCTCAAGAAAGAAAAGAAAAAGTTGCCATAATTTTGGATCTGGTCATGGAAACAGGCAGCATGGACGATGGTTCATATGAACCATTTGAAATAATTAATTTAGATTTGTTTGTCAGAGGTTTCTTAGCAACCTTAAAAGCCTTGTTTAATAACATTAGCAGTGAGGACTCTAGGACATCTAGTTTGCATTATAGGACTTCGCTTTTCTTTTTTATTCTCAAATATGTTAGGAGTATTGAGTGTTTTGAAGAGTTCTATCCTGACATTGACTCAGCATTTGACCATTTTTACACTCGAATGAAAGAAACTGGTGAAAACGTACTCAAACTAATTGAATATTTTATCCAATTCTATGATACATTGATTACCATGGGACATATTCGATTGAGTTGTAGCAATGTCGCCAATCTATTAAAGCTAGAACATGTTAAAAAATTGGACATCTTGGGCGACTTTCTCATCCAAAGAAGCTTAATACCACTTGATCTTAAAGAGCTCAGTCGGCTCAGGATAAAAAATACCATGCACACATTTAACTCGTGCTCGATAAATAGTTTGCCCATACTCAGCCAAGAGTGCAAGGATTACTTGTATTTTAACTCGGAATAACCTTTTAGTCGATTTTTTTAGATAGTTTTTTTGAGTTAATTATTTTATCATATTAACTAAATGTAAAAAAATATAAAGATTAGTTTTATTTTGCTTTTAAATTATTGAATAAAGATGTGGTATCTATTTTTTCTTTTTTTTTAATGTTTTAGGTAAACTTGCCCCACAATGCTCTTATAATTAATTAAAATGCTTATAATCAAATATTAAATAAATAAAATTTTATATATATTTATAATCAATTAAATTTGGCTTAATTTTCTTTTTGAAAATGATTTAGTACAAATGGTAGCTTTTATTTTCTGCATTATAAAAAATTATTCAAAAATTTTCAAAAGCATAGAAATAAAAGCTTATGGGCGGGATTCATTATTAGTTGATATTTAAGTAAAATTTAATTTTTGATAGACTCTAATTAAGCAAATATGGTCTTGTTAACTAAATCGACACAAGCATTGATTGGTTTTATTGGTCTTGGCAACATGGGTGCTCATATGGCCAGAAATTTAATCAAAAAAGGCCATGAACTGGTTGTTTATGACGTAAATACTCAAAGTGTCAATGAACTGTCCAAACTTGGTACTGTTTAAAAGTGTTTCTTAAAAATCATGCTTAATAATTTCTCAACAGGAGCCAAAGTCGCCGAATCACCAGCCGATTTGGCTTCAAAAACTCAAAACATAATTACCATGCTACCAAGCCATCCTCATGTGAATGAAGTATTTCTAGCCAAAAATGGAATTCTGGCGTATGTCTTTTTGGATAATCAAAATTTAAAGTCTTATTTTGAAAATTAAAGGACTGCTCAAAAATCAACTCGATGCATTGATTGTAGTACAATAGATGTAGAGGCTTGTAAGCGTATAGCAAAGCTTTGTTCGGAAAAGTCCATTTATTTCAATGATGCTCCTGTTTCTGGAGGTGTTACAGGTGCTGAAAATGCCACCTTAACATTTATGGTTGGGGCTAAAAAAGAAGATTTTGATGTTATTAAGCCTTTTTTGGAATGTATGGGAAAAAATATTGTTCATGCAGGTGACGTTGGACATGGTTTGGCAGCAAAAATTTGCAATAATATGCTTCTTGGAATATCTATGATTGGTGTAGCTGAGACAATGAATTTAGGGTTAAGTTTAGGTTTGGACAAAAAAGTCTTAGCTGGAATTTTAAACACATCCTCGGGACGATGCTGGAGCAGTGAGGTCTATAATCCAGTGCCAGGAGTCGTAGAAGGAATTCCACCAAGCAGAAATTACGAAGGAGGATTTCAATCTGGTCTCATGGCCAAAGTAGATCAAACTAATTATTAAATAATTTATTAATTTTTATTTGGAAGGATCTAAGCTTGGCCCAAAACGCTTCAGTAGAAACCCAATCGGCAACTCCGTTGGGATCAATGGCTTATAACTATTACAAGCAAATGAGCAATCAAGGATTTTTCAAAAAAGACTTCGGATATGTATATGAATATTTGAGAAAAAAATAAAATTAAAATTAAAAAAATGTATTCAAATTTATTTTAAATTAATAAAATATTTTAGCATGTTTAGATAAATGCGTATCTTTTTACAAATTCTTCTAATTTTGACGAGTTGGCACCGACAAAATAAGATACTACTTTTCCATCAATAAAACAGTAAAATGATGGCACTGCAAATACATCTACAACTGTCTTTATATCGGTCAACTCTTCGACATTTACTTGAACGTATTTTATTGAGCTGTAGCGCTTTTCGAAAGTGGGATAATACAGCGAAATAAATTTGCAACTGGTGCCTTAAAGAAATTTAATTAAAATAGATAATATCTAAATATTTATTAAATAAATTATAGCTAATTTCTTCATGAAAAAAAATCTTCAATATTTCAATTTTCTAAATTTCGGCCTAAATTAATGAAATTTACTTCATTTTAATATGAAAAATTATGAGGACAGAAATTATTTAAATTTAATTTACGAATTTTAATATTCTAATAAACGAAAGCTTAATTTTCATATATACTATTAATTTATCTTAAACATCATTTAAATTACTATCCAAAAATACCAATTTAACCTTGTTGTCTAAAGTTAATTTAGCAAAAAGTTAATTTATAAACTTTTGGCTTACATATATCAATAAATTCTACAAAATAAATATTAGACTTCATTATCTCTGTAAAAATCTTACTAAAATTGATCATTTTATTTGTTTTAAAATTCAATAATTTAAAAGAGATAACAGCTTTATCTTTGTTTTATGAAGAAAACTATTTCACTTACAGGACGGAGCTGTGAATTTAACTATTGTGGTACCCTCGGATATAATTTCCTTAAAATCATCGATAGAAACACAGTCATAAACCATTTTTAAAAAACTAAATAATCAAATGAAGAACGAAAATTAATTTTAAATAATAATAGAAAAAAAATATTGTGTGATGGGAGGCGAGTTTAATTAATTTCCTGATTAGATTGAACTTTTTGATGTGCCTGGTGTCTTTTGAGAGCATGAAAAAACAAATCAAGTTTTAAAAAAGTTTATTAAGGAAAATTGGTAATTCTAAAATATTTTCTATCGAAATTTAAGTTTATAAGAATCACAAAATAATTTAAGCAAATTTTTTGACCATAGCTTCAAGCTTTTCTTTGCTTGCTCCAACCAATTGATCAACTATTTTGCCATCCTTGTACACAAAAAACGATGGCATAGCACTGACGCCAGCTTCAGCGCTGATCTCTTCAAGCTCATCTACATCGACCTTTATAAATTGAATGGATGAATAATCTTTTGACAATTGATCTAAAAACGGAGCAATCATTTTGCATGGACCGCACCATGTGGCAAAAAAATCAACAACAACGGTGCCTTGGGCAGTAGCTTGTCTGAATTCATCGACTGATGTAATTTGACGGACCATTTTTTTTAATATCTGAAAGACTAAAAAAATTATTTTTTTTTTTATAAACTGATATGCCAAATTAAATTTAAAATAAAAAAATCTAATTTTAATTCTAATCTTTTAAATAAAACTTTTTAAGCCGTACCAGTGCACGTACAGAAAAAACTCATGTTTATTTGTTTCTATAGATGCATTCTTTTTGAATTGTGCTTCATCACAATTTGCAGCTAATTTGCTTTTTCATCATTATTATGATATTTTTTCTTAAGTATCTAACCATAAATAAAAGGCTACTCTGAAAAAAACGCAAGTCTTGAAAAGAAAAAAGTGACTCTCTAGTGAAAATAATTTGGCTTCAAACTATCCAAGATTATTTTTATGAATTTATAAAATAAATATCACTAAAATATGAAATTTGATACCAAAGACAAATGAAGTTAATATTTAGCATAATTTTTAAAAATAGAAAAATTTTTATTTAATTTCATTACCTAAAAAAACTCTTTTTTATCTTAATATTCAAGCTTCCAATGAAAAAAAGCTCTTGTAGTGGAATTTGTTTCTGGATATTTACCTTTTGATAACTCAAAGATATAAATAATCTTAAGTTTATGAATCCAGAAAATACACTCTCTTAAGAATTTTTTGTCTAACGTGTATTTAGGCGAGAAATTGGTTTTGCAAATTTGGAAAATTCTAATTTTTAAGGATAGAACAGTTAGAAATGGAAATAAAAAAAGGACGAATTTATTGTCATTGTGATTTTAAAAATTTAAAGAAAAAAATTCTAAAGAAAATAGACTAAAAATAATTTTTTATATTAAATTTTTAACTTTCGAAGAAAATCGTCAACATTTGTTAAATAATTTTTAATCAAATTCCTGATTTTATACTCAAGAAATGTATTTAGCATGTAAAAATAAAAATTTCTAATTATTGATTTAAAAATTGATTACATAAGATTTCAATTATAGAGATTTTTTTTAAACTAAATTCTTCAAATTACATTATTATTCCAATTTGTACTTATAGAAAGACAGCAACACATTTTTATACTTATATTTTCCAAATTTAGAGCAATAAATTTTATTAATTAAAAATTTTTAATTTCTTTTTTGTTTTTAAAATATTTACTTGAGCATATCTTTACAATTAATGTCATAATTAAGCTAAAATAATGATTGCATAAGAAATGTTCGAATGTGGCAATGGAAATTAATCGGGTCACACCCTAACAAAATGCAAACACTTGGTTTTGCACAAGAACTCAACACAAGCCAAATCCCTTTTAGCTTAAATATATTGAAATAAAAATTTTAGTTTATTTTGAAATTAATATTAATAAAATAGTATCCAAAAATTTTTTTATCTATTTAATCTAAGATAAGATATTTTTAAATAATAAGATAAAACAAACGTGTTTCTGGGACAGTTAGCATCTTTTTTGAGTGTACTACTAATTCTAAATTCTTTAACTTACATGCACCAATTTTCTAGAGAGCCAAAATGAATCATATGATCAAATTAACCAATATTCATAGAAAAAAATTTCTATTACAAAATTTTAAAAGAATGTCTAGCTTTTTGATAAACGAGCCGCGCTATGCTTTTTTGAAAGAGCTTGGCTTAGCCGAGAATAATAGTGGCGTTTTCAATGGTAAATGGTTTGGCAATGGTGAATCTATTCGATCTATCTGTCCAGCCAACAACAAGCCAATTGCAAACGTTACCCAGGTACTAAACAACCTTATTACCTTTGCTTAAGAATATTTAGGATTTTTTTTCCTAAAAGGGTACTGTTCAAGACTATGACCAATGTGTTGAAGAAGCCATGAAAGCATGGGAAATTTGGGCAGATGTAAATTTTAGAGTTTTAATTTTTCGAAAAAATATTTATTTCGTTTGTTGGTAGATTCCAGCTCCGAAGCGTGGAGACATAATCCGTCAAATTGGCGAATCTCTACGCAAATACAAAGAGCCTCTTGGAAAACTGGTAAATAGAGAATCAATTATAAATAAATTTTTGAATAATTGTTGAATTTAAATTTTAAAAGATTTCTTTGGAAATGGGTAAAATATTGCCAGAGGGTCTCGGTGAGGTACAAGAGTTCATTGATGTATGTGACTATGCCACTGGTTTATCCAGAATGTTTGAGGGAAAAATATTTCCGTCAGAAAGTAAAATTTTCAATTAAGTAAAAATTTTTTGATATTAGATAAAAATTAATGAAGGACCTGGTCACTTTTTGATGGAACAATGGAACCCGCTTGGTATTGTTGGAATCATATCTGCTTTTAATTTTCCAAATGCAGTTTTTGGTTGGAACAATTCAATTTCACTTGCGTGTGGCAATGTAACATTATGGAAAGGCGCACCATCAACTCCTCTAATCTCAATAGCTACAACAAAGTAAATTGGAAAAATTTAATAGACATTTATCAATTTTGTTCAGAATCATAGCTTCTGTGTTGGAAAAAAATGACTTGCCCGGTGCTATTTGTTCGTTAGTATGTGGTGGTGCAGACATTGGGCATCAATTAAGTATTGACAACAGAATCAAGCTTGTTTCCTTCACGGGTAGTTGCGCTGTTGGCAAGAAAGTCAATGCTTTGGTTCGAGAACGCTTTGGAAAAGTACTCCTCGAATTGGGCGGAAATAATGCCATAATTGTTATGGATGATGCCGATTTGGAACTTGCTACCCCAGCTATCTTTTTTGCCGCTGTTGGCACCGCTGGTCAACGATGCACCAGTGCCAGAAGATTGGTAACTTAAAAAAATATAAATAATTTAATATATTTTATATTTATATATATTTGGTTAGATTGTTCACGAAAAAGTATATGATGAATTGGTTCAAAGGTTGACTAAGGCTTACTCGCAGCTTAAAATAGGAGATCCATTGGAGCCATCAACAATATACGGTCCTTTGCACAATCCACAAGCTGTTGACAAGTACTTACAAGCTATCGAAGATGCCAAAAATCAAGGTGGTACCATTCACTTTGGAGGCAAACGAATCGAAAACAGAGAAGGAAATTATGTTGAACCGACAATTGTAACTGGTCTTGCTCATGATGCCGAAGTGGTACATAGAGAGACTTTTGCTCCAATTTTGTATATATTAAAATGCAAAGATTTAAATGAGGCTATAAAATGGAACAACGAAGTGAATGAAGGTCTGTCAAGCAGCTTGTTCACTCAAAATATGTCAAATTTGTTCCAATGGGTCGGACCAAAGGGCTCTGATTGTGGTATTGTTAATTTGAATATTCCGACAAGTGGAGCTGAAATAGGCGGTGCTTTTGGAGGAGAAAAGCATACAGGAGGTGGCCGTGAATCTGGTAGCGATTCGTGGAAAGCTTACATGAGACGTTCTACATGGTAGGATAACTATTAATAGATTTTTATTAAAATTTAATATTTTTTAATTTCAAAAGCACAATCAATTATAGCAAAGATTTGCCTTTAGCTCAAGGAATTAAGTTTGAATAGGCATATTTTTTACTTTTAAAGTTTTGAACTTTTAATTGTTTAATTTGAATTATTTTATTTCAATAAAAACAAATTTTAGTCTTGGTTATTTGAATTGATTATTTTATTTATTTAGTGTGCTTGTCAACACACTGTATTGTCCTCTCTTTAACTCTGATTGAATAAGTTTGCCAAAGCAGCAATATATTTATTGTAGCAAAACATCACCAAAACAAAAACTATACATGAAATTAATTTATACATATTTAAATAGTACTGTAACCAGTGAAATTCGATCATAAAAAAATTTGATTAAGGATTCCCTAGGAATTCCTGAAGTCTTAACTAGTAGTTTATTAACATTTTAACATAGTGTATAGTATAAAAATGGGATGAGGGTGAAGATACAAAAAAATAAGATTAAAATACATAAAAAAAGTGAGAGCCACATAAAAAAAAATTTATTCTTACAAAAAGTTGACAAGCACATAAATATTAAATCAAAAAAAGTCAATAACGCATAAAAATTATTTTAATATTATTTCTTTTAATCTTAATAAAGAGTCAGTAACGCATAAAGTTAATAAAAAAAATATAGTCAATAAAAATTTTAATCAAAATTTAGTCTTTTTCAAACCATTGGCCAGCTTTCCTTTTTTTTGTTTTAGTTCTTGAATTGAATTTTTGAATAAAAACACCAGGGAAACTAATAGAGTCTAATAAACAACACCCATCAAGATGAGTGCAGACCGCCTTGTCTAAAAAATTAACACAAGTAACTTTTTACTTGTAATTCCAAGATGAAAATGAGCTTGTTCATTGCCTTCTTTGATGTGATTGCCAAAATAAATTGGTTCATCTTGACTTTACGAATTCATATGAATATTTTTAAATAACTTTGGTTTTACAAATTCTTCAAGACCCTCTATGCTATTGACATCGCCATGACGTTTGCGTCGATATTTTAAATAATTTTGTATTTGAACTAAATTTGGTCTAGATTTGTCGTTATAATAATTCAGTTATATCTCTTGATACACTTTAAACGGCTTCGAAATATTGCGATAAATTAACTCTTCAATTATTTCTTTGAATTTGGGTTTTATGCCTTTCTTTGTAATCTCTATCGTTCTGTTGTTTGTATTATCAGCAGATGGAGGGTGTAAGTTTACACCTTTGACAATAATCGTTCGACTTTTGAGACATTTCAAAATCAAATATCGAGTTGGACAATTTGGACAACACCGACAAAATGAATAAATAACTCTCATTTTGTGCATATCATTTTCGGAACAGATGGTGCAATTATTTAAATTAGAATTCGCTGATGACATAGGCGGAAATTGATTGAGAAAAAACTCAAAAACTCGAGTTCGGTTTCGGAATTAAGCTTGGAAATAACAATCCAATTGATTTTTTTTTTTCATTTTAAAAATTTTATGTGTTTTTCACTTGATTCAAATTGTATATATCGAAAAAATTTTAAAGTGAGACAAACGCATAACTTTTTTAGCATTTATTTTTGTAATTAATATTTTTATGGGTTATTTTTTTGGATTCACTTTTTTTATTTGTTTTTAAACTTAATCCGTAAAAATGTATTATTATGATACCAAATTCAAAATAGCTTTTTACTAAAACAGAAGATTTGAAAAATTTTAAAAAATAAAAGATAATCATTTCGGTTAAGTATCTAATAAAATTCATAATTAATTTATTTGTAAAATCTTCCTTCATTTATTTGAAAAAAAATTGATAAATTAATTCTATTTTAACCCATTTCGAATTATTGCTATAATTTACGATTTATCTTTTTTTGGACTGAACCAATTTTGATATTTTTTCTTAAAAAACTAGAATTTAAAATTCAAAAAAATTTCAAAAAAAGACACTTTATTAAAATAAACAAATACAGTTCCAGGTTATAACTTTTGTGTCCTCAATATATAAAATAAGGAAAAATATTTTTTTTTCTTTATAAAAATAAATCGTAAATCGACAAATCTAAGCCAGATCCGTAATAAAGTACAATAAAGCATATCATAGTTGAGAAGATTTTCAAGCATATGGCATTAGCTACGAAAAGTGCATTAAAGTAAGGTCCATCTTGAGTCAGAAAAGTTTTTAATTGAATGCTTACACCATTAAGTAAATCTTAATTTACGATACAATTTTTTTTTAATTACATTGTATAAGATTTACTCTTATTTTAGTTTTTTGCATATGCTGGTTTTTACTATTGTCAATGACAATGAATGAAATTGAATATAGAACAAAATTTTTTATTTATTACTTTTTTTTTAGATAAAAACAAAGTGTATTTTTTAAGAGTAAAAATTTTTCAAAATAGGGTAAAACTTTAAGTCTAATAGCACATCTTGTACATCCATATCATATTATATCTGCTTGCAATGTTTTTGTAGCTTTTTTTACAATCCAGTTATTTCCCTGAAATTCTCGATCAAAGCATTTTTTAGAATCCTCCAAAGAACGAAAGCTACAGAAACTTTTACCTCTTCCTCTAGTTTAGAAAAATGTTCATTAGTCACATCTTGAGACATGTTTTAGGGATTTCTTCAATTACAGAGTGATTTTAGAGTTAAGGTAAAGGGTCAATTTTAATTGAACATTAAAGGATTAATTAATAATTAATTTTTGTTTTCTCGGTTGTATAAGAGTTTCATTTCAGTCAATTATGTATTAAATTAAAATAGTCTAAAATTCAAATGTAGTTGACATAAAATAAAAAGATGAAATGTTTTTATTTAGTTTCTAGTTCAGTATTTTTGTTTTATTTATTATTTATATTAATGTTATTTAAAAATATCACATGCATTGACAATAGGACAAAAAAATTTTTTTTTATTATGTATTTTTTTGGGATTTAAATCAAACAGGAAATGAGAAGCTCTTGAGATTTTCACGTGTATTTTCATACATTTTAGCTAATGAGATTTAATCATAATCTTAATTTATCTTAATTTAACCAACACTGTATTTTAAAGACTTATCATGTCATATTAATAACAACGAAGCACTTAAACCTATTTATTTATATACTTATTTATGATTATTATCAATAAAATTTGACAAAAAACTTCAGTAAGCTGATTTATTAAATATTTTCTCTGATTGAACTATCAAAAAAATCTTTACAAACATTAAACTTTGATTTATTAAATGAATTTATTAAATAAATTAGAATTTAATTTTTGATGACACAATTTTTTAAAACGAATTGATAATTTCCAAAGTATTTACCAAAAATAAAAAAAAATTAACTTAACTAATTTTTTAGTAAAATTAAACATTTTGCCATTTTGCCATCTTTAAACATAACAATAAAATTACGCTACATAAAAAGACAAACTTCCCATTTAAAATACCAAAAATCCACTTATCATTGCAGCACTTGATATAATAAATTTATAGATTAGCAATATTTATGTCATACAGTCATAACTTAGTTTTGAAACGTGTCATATTTTAACAAAGTAAAAATTAATTTAAAAAATAAATGATTTTAAATATGAATCAAAAAAATTTAGAAATAAATTTTCGACGACTTTTGGTTAAAACCACTGAATTAGCCGAAAAAAAAGAAGATAAACCTAACTGGCGATTAGAAAAATATGTTCAAAATCTTGACGAAATTTTAAAACAACTTAACAAACTTACTGTAAAGTAAAATAAATGAAACTTTAGCAATAAATATTATCTAATTAATTAAAATAATTAATTAAAGTAAACCATCAAATGATGCTTTAAAAGATTACGGACGAAGAGTTGATTTTTTAAGACAATTAAGCAATATTAAAGTAAATTAATTTAATAAACTATTCTAATTTAATTGAGTTGACTCCTGTCTAGAATAACAGAAATGGTTCTAGTGCCAAAGTTAAGCCAGAGACAAATATAAAGCTATCCAACCCTAGTAGTTTAATGACAGTCAAAGATGTCAAACAAAAACAAATGTACCATCAAACATTTATTGATCAAGAAAATGTCTTAAGAGACCAATTATTTTCCAAGTCGGCGACCAAGATTTTGGAACGAGAAGAAAAAGACTTACAAGAGTTAATAAAAGAAGAGCAAGAGTATCAAGAAAAAATTGCCAATGAAATGCTCAAATCTGTCAGTTCGATAAAAGAAAATTCATTGTTGGCAAAAAAAATTATCAAAAGCGACATTGAGGTAACTATTGATCTAGTTAATATAATATTTATTATTTTAAAATAAGGTATTGGGAAATCTAAACGCAAATGCTTCGTCCAACAGTGATAATTTAAAATCAGCAAATGATAACTTGGGTGAAAGGGTGTCTCGGTCGTGCAATTGTTGGATATGGTTGATGATATTGCTAATATTTATTATTTTTGTTATGATGGTCTTATTCATGAAGCTTTTTCCAAAGCAAAAATATTCCACGTACATTTCGTCTGAGCATACAACATCCACTACTTATAACTATTACACTCATAATTCAATTGATATGAATAGTACAGTTTTAGACCGCAAAGAATTATAGCTATTTTTATTTTGTAATTTTTTTATCAATAAACAAGCGACAACAAATAAATTTATTTTTATATTTTTATTCCTTAATTTTTTTAATACATACGAATCATGTCCTTAAAAATATTGATTTCTAGAAATAAAACCATTAAGAATCATTATTCTTATTAAATATCTATTTAAGATAACTATGATCTGTTTTCATTTTAAATTTAAAAAAAATTTAAATAATATAACTACATTATTTGAATTAATTAAATTGGTTAAATTAGTTTAAATTAGTCATGGAAACAAAAGGAAATAAATTGAAAGTAATTTTGGCCATTTAAATCATTTCAATTTTTTAACTTTTGTCCAAGTCTTGTCGGCGCTGCTGGCTTCGACTATCTGACAGTATAAAATCCGAAAGGAGCAAGAATCTTCTGTACAGCTGACCCTCTGCAGGTAGCTAGTCTAAATAGTTGCCGAGTTGAAAGTAAATTTAAGTGCTCGGACGAGTGGCGCTGTTTATGATGAACATCCCACTTGCTTTTTAGATGCCGTCATAACTCTGCCAAAGCCAGTCCCAATCCTGGTAAAAGAGGAGGACATAAAATTAATTAATTTTATTTAAATTTATAGCTCAAATTCAAAAATTGTATTTAAATCTTATAACAAACAATTTTTAAAAATAAAAAATAATAATTTATTTACAAATTAAATTTCATATTTTAACTCGAATTATTATTTCTAGCAATTAAAAATCTATTTTTTCAAAATAACTCTATTTGAGCTATTAAATTATATGATACAATAATTTTTTGAAATTAGCTAAAGCTTTAACTCGTTTCCTAAAATGAATCCTTGCCAATGTTGAACGACTTAGTTTAAACACATCTTCATTTTTCTCCTAACTTTCGTCTCTTCACTATCTAATTTTTGCTTTTAACGAAATCCTTCCATTCCTGATTAAAATTTATTTTAGATGAATTTAATGTAAGTTTTTGCTTAAAATTTTGCTTCTTTTCCTAAAAATCAAAACTTAAATTGGCACACTTTTTAACAATCTTAAATGATCAATTAAAACCAACAAATCATTTAAACATTGAATAAGAAAAATCCAGTTTTAATATCTGGTTAAAGTTTGACAGCCTTAAAGATAGAGATCTCCTATCTACCAACCTCGTATACAAATTTTTTAACATGGCGAGAATTTTTACTCCAGTACAACCATTTTAAAATTGAAAAGTATTTTATATATATAGATATATTTGTGAATAAATTATTTATTTATAAAATCAAAATTTAAAAAAAATTATTTTTTTGACAATATCACCAGTTGTTCTCTCTGATTTTTTGATATTTTTTTCTATTTTTACATCTAATTTGGACTCAGTGTGCTTTTCTTCAAACAATTTGAATATAAGTACAATAAAAGTTCCAGTAAGTATGGAAATAGCACCAATTATTTTCCATTTGTTAACTAAAATGTCCAAAAAAAAATACTGTAACCAAAATGTAAAGAAAACGTCAGTTGTTTTAGTGATGGCTATTTTTGTGGCATCTTCATATTTGAATGATATATTCAAAAATATTTGCCCCAAAAGACTACAACCTGATGCTGCAAGTGAATAAAGAATATCAAAAAGAATATCGCTTTTCTCTTGTGAAAAATCTTGGTGATAAAACTTGAACCAAGTTAATAAAATGCTGAGAATTAATGATAAGGGAAAGCCGAACCATGTGATACATATTGTGCTATAGGCCCAGTGGACCTTGGAATTGGATAATTTTTTTAGCACCAAAAATATTGCACTTGTTAAAAATGCGGCCACAAATGTCATCGATATGCCAATAGGTGACTTGTATTCTTCTAGTTTGTTCTCATAATTTTCAGTAATGTTGGAAAAGTTTGTTCTTTGTTTAAGCTCTTTTGGAAATAAAAAGCTTGGTTGAGTGATGCAAAGTACTCCGATTGCTGTCAAAAAAATTGAAGAAACGTGAGCTATGGTCAGTTTTTCTTTCAAAAATATCCTTGACATGATGGCCGTAATAATAAGACTTGAGTGCGTCAGAGATACTACATCAGATGGATTGATGAGCATAACTGCAAAATAAATAGATAAAAGAGACAAAGAACCAATAAATCCTCTGAGTATAATTAATTTAAATTGTTTTTTTGGTCCTGTTAAATCCATACCTTTCGATTTCATGAAAATAGCCATTATCAAAAAAGCTGAAGCATACCGTATTGTAGCATGGTCGGCTGCAGAAAACCATTTAGCTCTTTTTATAAATATTTGCGATAAACAGAACGAAAAAGCTGAAATTATTCCATAAATGTAACCACGGTACAGAGTGATATTTTTGAATAAACCACGAGATTTTTCTTCATGGGAGCCATTATTATCCAATAATGAATCATTTGCAGGATCCAAAAATTCTCTATGAATCTGTCTGTAGTGAAGAGAAGCCTTTGACGAGCTTAAAATTGCTATGTCACCAACTTCGATTAATGATTCCTCATCAACAGGATGATTTTCTATTTCTATTTCCCTAATGACTTTTAAAGACATTTTGAATTTAAAATATTTTGTTAGAAAATTCGATAAATAAATGTAAGATAAGATAATAAAAAATACAAGTCGACCCTCGTTTATCTGCACGTTTTTACCTATACTCCTGTCTAGCTAAAAAGTAAAATTCAAATTTTTTTCAATTATTGAGGATATAGTTACATAAGTCATATTTAACACCTTACATTTTTATCTTATCTTCAAAATTTGTATTGAAAACATCAATTTTTAAAATATTTATTTAATTGTTTGACATATGAGAAACATAAATGATGTATACTCATAATTTTGATAAAATTGAATTAATACTAATTTAAAAAAAAATCTATTAAAAATGAAATTAAAAAAAAACCTTAAAATAACAATTAAATGATAACTTGTATTATTTTTTGATGAATTTGAAAGTCCTAATGGATTCAATTCATATTTTCATTGAATTTTAGCTTATCTCTACGACTAAAAGAGTCTTGAGTAAAACATTATTAAAATTTACCTAGACGAATGTTAAATGATTTTTAAACAACAATCCTTATCAAAAAATAAAATCTTATAGGTTAAAATTTCAGCAAAAACTTTAAAGGGTTTAAATTTATTAACAATAAAAAGATTTTATTTTTCACCAAAATACACTAAATTAATGAATAAAAAATCGAAAATTATTTAAAAAAATTCATATCTATTTTTAACAATTATTTACTAGAATTTTAAAAACACTAATTTATATAAACTATTTCTAATTGAAGATTTATTTTTTGTTATATCACTTTCTGTTTCAGTGTTGTTGTTGTTGTTTTTAAAGTTGTCCTCAAAAAGCCTAAACAAAAGAACAACAAATGTTCCAACCAAAATGGCGATAGCACCAAATATGCTCCAACTATCAACCATTATGTCCAATATTAGATATTGCAGAGCGAATGAAAAAAACATGTCTATAGTCTTGGTGATGGCAATTTTGGTAGCATCTTCGTACTTGAACGCAATATTGAGAAATATCTGACCTAAAAGACTGGTGATTGCAGCAATAAATGAATAAAAGATATCCATAGGTAGCTCATCTTGCTCTATCGACAAGTCTTGGTGGTAAAAGCCAAAGAATACTAGTGTCGCACTGAGTATAAACGATAGAGGTAAGCCGAACCAAGTAACACAAATGGTGCTGTAGGCCCAGTGAACTTTGGAATTGGAGAGCTTTTTCAGGATTAGGAAAATTACGCTTGTGAATATAGCTGCCAAAAACGTCATCGATACGCCTATAGGAACTTTAAAGTCATCCAAAGAGGATCCATCGATTTGACTAGAATTTGTTTTGTTCTCAAATACGACTTGTTCTTTTTTACCAAATATAAAGCTTGGCTTTGATATAAAAAGAACGCCAATAGCGGTCAAAAAAATAGAAAAAACATGAGCAATGCTCAGCTTTTCTTTTAAAAATATTCTTGACATTATAGCTGTAATTATGAGACTAGAGTGAGCCAAGGAGACTACGTCCGATGGATTGATTAGCATTAGGGCAAAGTAAACAGACATTAAAGAAAATGATCCAACTAATCCACGGATCAAGAGCAAGTTCAATTGCTTTTTTGGTCCAGACAGGTCCATTTCATGGTATTTCATGAATATTATCATTGCGATGAGGGTAAAAAAATAGCGAATGGTAGCGTGGTCAGCAGCTGATAGCCATTTGGCACGTCTAAGAAAAATTTGAGACAAGCAGAAAAAAAATGCCGAAAATAGACCATAGAAATATCCACGGTAGGGTAGAAATATGCAGATTTTTATTCGATTTAACAAATTATCCGACTCGGGGATATAAATATCTAAATCTTGCTTATCTAATAGTTTACTACTTGCTAGATCATGTTTGGGTAATTTTTGATTAAGACTGTGTGCGCTACGAAAAGGCAGTGAAGCTTTTGAAGAGCTAATAATGGCAAATTCTCCCAATTCAACCAGAGAATCTTCATCGTTATCCGCGTTTATGTTGCGTACAGATTTAGTTGACATGTTCTGGCGCCAATCTTGTCCTAATCTAAAACTAAAAATTTAAGATATATTTTTGTTGAAATTTAAAAACCACGTTGATTATTTAAATTGTTGTTTAATTATTTTATTTGCACAAAAATTAATCACCTTAGATAGACATTTTATTTTATTTAAGCTTAGCATCTTATCTTGTTATAACGCTTTTTTTATATGAATAAATATAAATAGATGTTTACCTTATAAAATTTTAAAATAGCTTTAATTTGCTTATTTTGATCTTATAATAAATTTTGATTGTCTTTGTGTCATATATAATTTAATTGTTGACAGATTTCGAGCTCAAAGGTTATATATTTTAATCCTTGAAAGACTTTCAGCTGATTAAATAAATTATTTTTTTACCTATTTAAAAATTATCAGAAAAAATAATTAGAAAATCTTCTAAAATCAATATCAAGTTAACTTTTGAAGAAAAAAAATCTCTACAAATGTTCTTACTTAAAAATATACAGGCGCCGGGTCCAATATTCCAAGTACAATGATAAAGAATTTAATAGATAAATTTTTTAAATGCCATAAATCCATTAATAACAAAATGCCATATTTTTAACTAACAATTAAATTCCATAATTTTATATATCTAAAATTATGCCTAAACTAAACTAATATGCTAAGAAATTTAAATTATAATTTATTCTTGAATAAAGAACACCCAAAACAAAATAAATAACTTTTATTTTGTCGATTTTAATGGCTACACTCAAAGTATGCTTGGTCCAATTTTTGAACGGATTCAAGGACTCCCTTGTTGGAAGCATTAAATTTTTCCAAAGACAAAACGCAATATTAGCCAGCCATCAAGCACGGACACTTGGCAAAAAGCAATTAAGCAAAAATGATAAATTTTATACAAATTTAATCCAAAGTTGTATCCTAAATGGCGTATTTCTTTTTTTATGTATATGTATATTTAATTACATACTAATGCCGGTGCTAAATTCAATCGCTTTTAGACTAATAAGCACTTCGAACCACAGCTTAATAAACAACTATCTAAACCCTTGTTTCCAGATACTGTTCTCATCAGTTTGGATCGTGCCTGTATTTCTCCTATGCAAACTCTTTAATCTAATATGGCACCAGGAAATAGCAGACATTGCCTATGAGTTCAAATACGGCAAGCCAAAAAGTAATCCTAACCAGTCATTTTCTGACCTAATTGCGGACATGGTCTTCAGTGTGACAATGCAGTTGATATTTTTGGTCCAATCTTCCCTAATGGGACTGATACCAGCCTCTTGGCTAAGCACTCTACTTGGTCACTTTCACACCTCTTTTTTGTACGCTCTTTACGCTTTTGAATACAAGTTGTGCAACAAAGGCCTGGACATCAAGAAGCGTATTGAGCATATTGAGCTTAGATGGCCGTATTACTGGGGCTTTGGTTTGAGTATGTCCCTAATTCTATCCGTGGCTGAAGCCTACATTTACAATGCAGCATTGTTCGGATTTATTTTTCCAGCTTTTATTCTGTCAGCCATTGAGTCCGACTCGGAAAAGCTAGAACCTGTTATGTACCTAAAACAAGATTTTAACTCTGAGACCGGTTTTAGAGCAAGGCAGTTCAGAATAAGACTCTTTAAAATATCTATTTATGTGACAGATTATATTTTCAAGTTTTTTATGAAAAAAGAAATTGAAAAATTGAAGCAAAAAACTACAAAACCGGTTCAACAACAAATTTTTACGATAAGAAAAACCAATTAAAAACTAGATAATTTAGTAAATTGGCATTCTTAATTTATTTTTTCGATAAAATTTTAAATAAATTGGGATTTTTATTTATAGAAAATTAAAATACAGTATATCAATATTACATCTAAGTTAATTTGACTTAATAAACTCTTCAAAAATAAACTATCAGATTGTTTTAAAAAAATTTTGGTAATACTTTTTTACGCGTGGTTGATTATAAGGAAATTTTTAATTTTTTTAGATTTTATTTGAATTAAAAATTTAAAAATTAAGTAAAAAAAATCATCTGTTATTATTAAATTTTAACAGCATAAATTGGCCAGTTTTTATTTTTATCTGCCATTAATCATTAAATATTTTAAAAGCGTACTATTTTTGATAGATTTCTATTGCATAAAAAATTAAAGTAATTAAGATAAAATTTTAATTAAATAAAGAATCAAAAAATCTAAAAATTATTTATTAAATAAAGTTTAATTCAACTTTTAGAAGCGCCAGGAGCCTTATTTCACTAATCTAATCTTATTTTAACTAATTGACTAATAGATAAAATTATGCTCAATCTTCTCTAATATTAATTTAGAAATTTTTGTTCAAATCAATTTAATCTTTTTTGTCACACAAAATTTATAGTTTTGTCTGCCTTTAAGCATTATTATTAATAAAGTTATTACTGCAAGTCTGTAGCTTTTACTTTAAAAAGTTTCGAAAAATAATCTAATACCAAAAAAATAATCCAAGTCTTAAGATTAAAATTAATCTTACCAAATCTTATTATTTGCACTTGGAATTTATAAATTTTTTCATATTCCCAACATTTTATTTATAACTTTGTAATAATAAGATATGTTTCAGAGCTTACAGGTTTTTTTATACACGCATTTTTAAGCGCTGTTCAATGAAAATAAATTAGTTGAGTACAAATTTATTTGAAAAAATAAAAATTGTAATTTTATAAAATTTTTAAATCAATTGATAAAATCTAGCTATTTATTATCAAAATAAAGAACAAGAAAAATATCACACAATATCACATATTCCAATTTAATAGAATTTCTAATACAATATACACCATTTTTCTATTTTCCAATGTTTCCCAAATATCTCAATCTGTCAAAATTTGACTTTTTGGCAAGTAGGTATTTAAGTTGATTGCTTTTTAACATGGGATAATAGTCAGAACGCTTTCCTAGTCCACCGAAATACTTCATTTTATCAAAGCGTTTCATAGATCTCCATATATTGGCCGGAAGGTCATCATTTCTTTTTCCCAAACCTCCAAAGTATCTCATTCTGTCCAGCCGTTTTTCCATCTCAACTTCATCGTCATTATATTCCATTGTCTCATACCTAAATGGCAAAATAAGTGATTTGTTAAGGTCAAATAAATGAGTTACGACGAGTCTTCATAGTTTCTCTTTCCAAGACCACCATAAAATCTCATTTTATCAATAGCCCGCTTTTCAAATCCCATTTGTGGCTCCTCACTTGAATTTGGAGCCTGTTCGTGTTTTTCCTCAGCTACAAAAAAATCATTAATTTTCTTATAAATTAATATTAGTTTACTTTTTTCTGTTCTTGAATTGCTAAACAGCGAGAAAAGAACCATCAAAGAGAACAAAATCAAGACTTTATTTGGTAAAATTGACATTTTTACACTTTTAGATAAAACTAAAATTTATTTTTCTAAATTAAATAAAATAAAATTTTGAGGCTATTTATACACGCTAATTAAGGTGAATGGCAATAAGCCCACAACACGAATAATTAGAATTTATCCAATGCAAACATTTATCAATAATTAATCGAATAAATAAACCAAAAACAGCATTGGTAAAGAAATGAATTATTCAAGTGAGCATGAAGGTATCTTGTGTCAAAAACTTGTTTGTCGAAAACAAAATTTCTAAAATATTAATTTTTTTTTTGTAACCAAATTTGAATATTGCTTCCAATTTTGAGTCAATTTGATTTTAATACCAAATTCAATGAAAAGATAATGGAAGCATAAAATTTTCCTTCAAGGCTTACTTAATGTTAAAACACAAAAATAAAAATTTACAGCTACTTGTCTGGTAAAGACTAAGTATTTAAAAAACAATCTTTAAAACTTAATAATATTGAGCAATAATCTTCGGATTTAAAAAAATGAGCTGTCTAATGTAAAAATTTTATTTTAAGATTTAATTTTTTGAAAGCTGTGCGCCAATCTCGTGAGGTTTTGGTTACTAATTTTTTGGAATTTTTTATTTAAACTAAACGGCTAATTGACAAATTAATTTTTTTTCCAAATGCTCAAGATTTTATAGTTCTAAACAACTTGCGCCAACTCTTCTAACTCGATCATAAGATGCAATTAAACTATTGTATCTATTTGACAATAAACAAATAAATTGAAAATCTTAATTATTATGAGAAAAAAACTGATTTTTAAGAATAAAAAAGACTCTAATTTAATCTAATAATGCTTAAATTTGTTTTTAGTCTCTTTTTTAATGGTAAAATTTTCAATATCACTTGAGGCTTTATACTTTGTTAGAGAAATAATCCTAATGATCAATAGTTGTTTATTACCATTGTTGCGATTGATAAGCTCGATTAGATATAAAATTCAATTTCGAGAATACTCCCGGCTCGGATTATTAATTAAAATATCCTAATAACGTCATGTTTAAATTAAATTTTTTATATTCAAGGAAGTTATTTATACCAACGCACTTACCACCTTTTCCAGCAAGCTAATTAATTTTTTCTTTGAGCCAAAATTTCGGATTTTATTCTGGTCATTGAATATGTCAATTTAAAAGGCATTTAAATATTGTCTCTTATTTAATTAGCTAATTGTATCAAATTTCAAATGTGTATGTAACATGAGATTATTTTAAAATAGTTTTTGGTTAGAAATATATCAATTTTAAGATAAAAAAAGCTCGATTTTTGGCGATAAAAATTAAACAACAAATTCTTTTAATTAATTAAGATTGTTTGTCAAAATTTTGAGATTAATTAGAATATTAAACATGAAAAAGTAAGATTGTATATTTAGTTGGAGCATATTTGAATCTAAGATTGTGATTGCTTTCATAATATTTGGTAAGATTTTTTTACTAATTTGGAAATTTTCTATAATTATCTATTGAAAATCATTTTCATGCCAAATAAACCAAACTTGAAAAACTTTTGTAATTTAATTAAAAATTCAACCTGTTTAATTAATGAAAATCTGATTTATAATGATGAAAAATTTAGATAAAAATGCAAATAAAGATTGAAAATATATTCTGATTGCCATAAAAATATTGAAATATTAATTTATTCAATTAAGCTGAGATTTTTTCAAACTAACCTTTCTAATCTTAATCTTAATTGTCTGTGCTATCTTTTTTGACTTAAAAAAAATGCAAGATATTTCTTTATATCATGTCAACATCTTGATTATTAAGCTAATTGCATTTAATAAATTATTTTTTTTTTAAATTATAATCAAATAATCAATGAAAAACACTTATTGTTTAACTGTAATTATTTACTAAAGTTGGCAAATTTTGCTAATGAGAGCAATTAATTTTTTTTTCAAATAATTGATTTTAAATTTTTTCCTAAACAGTTATTAATAAATAATAAACAAATTTTATGACGTCCTATTATCCTTAAAAATGTTCAAATATTTTATTTTATCATGACGACTATTCCAATTTGACCCATATTTTGAGTAAGAGTTTGGTACCAAATAAAAGTTTAAAAAATATATGGCGCTACATATTTTTATTTGCATTTAATTTTAAACTTTAATTCAAAATTTTTATGCAACTAAAACGCACACACCGCCGACTTTTTTGATTTTTTCTTCCGCCGATCTTGAGAAGTATTTTGCTTTGACAATAACTGGTTGCTTTGGTAGAACACCTTTGCCCAAGACTTTGTGATAGCCCTTAAATTAAGAAAATTTAAAGCAACCTTGCATTAAAATCTAAAAAAAAGACAAAAAAAACACTCACGGCTCTAACTACATCAATTACTGGAGCAACTTCGGTTTTGTTTTGGTATTGTTCGCGGTGTTGTTCGGTTACCAAACCCCAGAGTCTATCAACATTTACGGCAGGTCGCCATAATCTGTTCTTCAATACACGGAATTGTCTCATACCGACTTTACCAAAGTAACCTGGATGGCTTGATAAATAAATTTTAAAATCAATTTAAAATAATACTTTGTGTTATCATATCTTGAACTCTGGAAAACGTAGCTTCAAGAGCTTGATTCAATGATAATAATATTGCTATATTTGTTATGATGTAAAAATTTAAAAATTGAACACCATCTTACTCTATAGCAGTCTTTAAAAGGCCAATACATCAACTTACTATTTGTCAAAGTTGATTCTGTGATGATGGGCACCACCAGCGTTACCTCTACCACCAGGATGCTTTCGGTGTTTACCAATTCTACCATAACCATGGCTTACATGACCTCTCAATTTTCTGGTCTTTCTAACTTTACGTTGTGTATTTCTTGCAGAACCTCTGGCTGCCTTTTTTGAAAAACTCTCATTTAGAATAGGTTTTTTTAAATTTTTGATTTAAAATATCGATTTAATTGATCAATATTTTAAATTGGTACCGTGTTAAACTGCGATTAAATAAGATCTTACCATTGTTCTTTATTATTTTTTTCTAATTCTAGTTTTTGAATTAACAAAATCGAGCAAAAGAGAATTCAATAAGTATAGATGCAAAAAGAGCAGATCAGAGAAAAATTATCCAAAAAATTTGCTTTTGGTAATGCGTATAGTAAAGACTTTGAAGTCTCGTTGTTGAAAAATTGAATGTTTTTGAAACTGATTTAAATTAAAATTGAAATCAGTCTTTGGTATTTTTTTCCAAAATTAAGTTAACATTTTGTATTTAAAATTTTAAAAAAGATAAATATAAATCCAATAAAATGACCAAATTTTTCCTTCAAATTCTCAAAAAGGATGATTTTTAATTTTTAAGTTTTTAATTAAATCTTACATGGTAAAGTTTATCTAACGATTTAGTAAATGAATAAAGACCTCTATTTTATGACAAGACCTCTAGCCTGCTGATTTACCTTGAAATTGAATTGAAAGCAAACTATAAAAGATTGAGATAATTCCGGGAAATGAAAAAATTGCGAGACTGGCAAGACCAGAAAAAATAATTAAAAAATAAATAATAAGCTTTGTCAATGCCAATGTATGAAAATGCACAAGTCAAGTTTGCAGTGATTAAGATTTTTGAGGTTAGATTTGTAAAATAAAAAACTATTTTAAAACTATTTTTTATATAGAAATAATTGAAAATAAATAATAATTTGATAATTAAAAAATTTAATTTCAAGTTAACAAAACACTTTTATTTTTATTTTATTTTAATTTTAAATTCAAATTTTTTTTTATGTTTCTTCAAGCAAGAGGCTGAAAGGGAGGACTAAGTTCCATTCCAAACTGCCTGGGAGTCTCTCCCAAATTATATTTATAATAATATAATAATATAAACATTCGGTAATGATGAATATTCTTTGTTTATTTCTGGTCAGAAATTATTTTTTTTCTAATACTAATATCTTTTTGTGATAAATAAAATTTTAATTAGATTCAGATTTCTTCAAAATTAATCGTTGAATTAAATGAAAATATCATTAAACAAAGCCGTGTGTAATTCAAAAGATGATGATTAAAAAACTAAAAAAAAATTAATAATTAAGTGATTTATAAGATTACATTTTTATCCTTTTTTAATAGATAATATAGAAAAATAATTCTGAGAATAAGGGGGAGAAGGATAAAAAATAAAAGGTGTAATTTAAAACAAAGGGTTGAACCAATTAAACGACCAATTGTTTTGTACATACTTAGACAGAATCTCTATAAACAAGTCAAAGACAACAATAATTCTTAACAATTAATTTTTTAATTTTTCAATGTTTTAAATAAAAAAATTTTGATTATTTAAATTGTGTTTTAAAATCAAAAAGCTTTATTTCTTCTTTCAAATTCTTTAAAAAATCTAAGGAAATTTAGGCATATTTATTTGTAAAATTTTAATTTCAGTAAATTTTCTGGGCAACTATTAAACATTATTTATATTTGAAATTTATCGTTTCCAAATACTTAAATTAAAATTAGACAATTATATTATAAAATCTAATTTAACCTTTTTGATTGATGACAGCCTTTAATAGAATATCAATTTAATTTTTTTTTAAATTCTAAATATAATTTTGTTCAATTAGTCTTATTCTATTTTCGACAGATTTAATAATTGAAAAATAATAAAACTGTATAATATCCATTTTTTTTTATTAATTGAAAATCCTAATTAGATTACAAAATTGAAGAACAAAAAATATTATACTGAATTAAAAAATTTAATGTAATTGACGCAAAAATTAATCGAGTATTTTAACAAGTATTAATCTAATTATTAGTGCGAGTAATTAATGTGGTGAATTTTTTGCTTTTAAAATCAAACGATGTATGAAATCCATTTCTATCATAGCGTTTATTAGAGTGAGACAATTTTAGGGTTGTAAAACCTTAAAAAGTTTTAAAAATTAAATTATCTACCATAATTAGGAAAAATAAATAAATTACTTGTCTTACCATAAACAAGTGGATTGGCTAGACAGTTAGATACAGCAAAAACAAATAAAAAATTGTAAATTCTGTCATCGATTTTGTAAGCCATGCTCGGGTCCAACCAGAACAAAACCGATATTGAGTAATAAGGAGTCCAGCATACCAAAAACACAATAACTTTGAAAATCAAGATATTTAATTTCAGCTCAGTTAAATGGTTTTACCTACCGATTGTAATTGCTAATTTTAAAGTCTTGCGTCTTGCTTTAATAATGGTATCTTTACGATTCTTGGAAAACAAAAGAACACAATTAAAATTGTCATTTTGCTCTAGAAGGAAAAAAAATATAAATTTAAAAAATATAATTAATGGCTGAGAATATAAAATTTTACTTCTATTTTTGTTTAGTTTTCCAATTATTTCCATAAGAATACATCCATATGTTATCAAAATGACCAACAATGGCAAAAAAAATGTGATCGTGGCGACAAAAACTTGGTACAAAACGAAAGCTATTTTTAAGAGCGAATGAGAGTCATCGGTCAATTGGAACTTAAAATCCATACACTGCGTATACCATCGATGCACGGGATGCGTTTTTAGACTGAATACAAAAATTTGCGGAATAGCGCATACAATACTAAAGATCCAGGATGAATATATTAATATATTGGTTCTGGATTTGTGATTGTCTATTCTGAGCGGATAGAGTATAGCGTAATAGCGATCTATGCAAAGAGATATAATTATAAATGAAGCTAGATAGATTCCCAATGGACGCAAAAATTGCAATAGGCGACAAGCAAAGTCTCCAGCTTGCCAATATACGGTGTACTTCCATCCGATTTCAAGTGGTATGGTTATAAAAGTGACTATCAAATCAGCTATTATTAGGTTGAGAATGAATTTGTGTATTCGAAATTGTTCCTTGAATTTGCTTCTTTTCAGCATTACCAGAATTGTTATGTTAAATACAGTTGACAATGCAAACATCACAGAGTAAATACTAATTGTGATTATGTTGGTTCGTGTGAGCTTCATGTCATTGCTGATACAAATATCTGGTGGTTTTTGGTAAAATATGCTCTGATTACATATTGCTTCCATTTTGAAGCTTCAGAAAACAACAATAAATACTACCTGTTAAAAACAAATACCAATCTAATAATTTTAAAAATATTCAACAAAACTAGGAATTAAAATCGGAAAGCTTCTGTTTTTCTTATTAGATTAAAATATTTTAAAATAATAAGCTAATTGAATTTTAGAGGATAAAAAAATCCATTTTATTTTTTTTATCATTGGGAAAATTTTAAATTGAAGCACTAATTCCCAAAGCCCATGACGCTTTTGAAGAATTATAAGCGTTTTTTTTTATCTAATAAAATCTTATTATTTTATTAAAAATGAAAGGTTTTTTTTTCAGTTTTATTTCGTTTAATAAAGATGAAATGTTTAAATTTTCTGTTTAACTTATTTATTCTAAAATATCTCAATAAATTGAAAAAAAAAAACAGAATAATTCAAAAAACACTTTTAAATAATTTTAAATAATTTTTCTTGAAATTTGATCGAAAAAAGAATGAAGATATTTTAAACGCTCAATGAACAAAATAAAAATATAATAATTAATTTTTTTAAAATTTTTATTTGTTTAAATGCTAAGCTAAAATTTAACAGATCTATTTGATCTATATATGAAGATAAAAAGGTAGTTAAATTACAATTAATTGATTTTAAAAATAATTTTATTTCTAATTAAAGAAATAGAGGCAAAACAAATTATCATAGCTTTCTTTTCAAATCTTTTTACAAATAAAGATAATTCAATTTAACAAAATAGAGAAGCTATTGAGAGTGGATTTAAACAACTGCTTCAAATTGAGAATATCTTTTTTAATATTAAAAGCGTTCGAAACAATATTAGTGAAATTTTTATTTCATGTTAGCTTCATTAAAATTATATTTAAATTTTTTCGTAGGAGCCTGCTAAATTGTAGATAAAATTAAATAATAATTCATACGATAAACAATTTAAATTATTCTTTTGAAATTTACGCCTTATACAACACTCATCAATCGTCAAGTAACAATACTGATTGATAGAATAAAGTTAGAAAAAGCTGCTCAAAAGCTCTCAGAATCGATTTAGCTAAAAAAAGATTCAGATAAAAAACAAATCAGTCAACAAATTAAGCTATATTATTCAAATAATACGCAGTAAAAATCTTAAATAATAAAGACTTAAAGTTCTTTTCTTCAAATCAATTTTTAACAATAATTTAGAAACAAAAATAAATTTTATAATTATTTAATTTTTTTTTGAGATTTAAAGATTATTAAAATTAAAAATGGTATTTTCGTCAACAAATTAAAAAAAAATTCAAAAATTAATATCTTCTAAAATTTAAAAGCTTTAATTCTAATAATTAGCTTCATACGTAAAAACCTTAAAGATATTAGTAAATTTTTAAAAAATTATGAAACAGTCTCAGAGAACAATAATATAATTGATTTTTAAAAATTTCAATTCTTATTTCGTTTTTTATATTCCAACAAAAAAACTAATTTAAATTAATTAATCAAAAATTAAAATTTACTTTTTTAATTTTGAAATATTTTAAAATATTATATTTTAATTCAGGCCATAATGATAGTATTTAAAATTCTAATTGAAAAATTGATTTGTTTTTATAAACCAATTGAACCTGCATTTATCCAAAATTAATGTAACCATTGTATTAAATGCCATTAAAACAAATATAATTTTTCAATCGTGAGTGATTTATAATTTTATATCTTTTAAAATTGATTATTGGATCTAAGAAAATTTAGAACCAAAATTATGCACTGATCTAGAAATTTTTGAGTGGAAGAACTAATTGATAAAATGATTAAAGGCAATTGCAATTAAATAAAAATTATTTGATTATTTTCTCGAATTTTTTGTAACTTTTATTGATAATCTGAGGTGCTTAAAAATGTCCAAAGTTTAGAATGTTAATATTTAGACAATGCTTAATGATGAATATTATTTTTATTTAAGTTATTAACTAATTTTTTATTAAAAAATAATTTTTAAACAAGCTTCCTTATTTAAAGAATAGTTTTATAATAACAAAAATATCGAGTTAATGTTTGACTGTAGTTATAAAATTTTTAATGTTTTTAAAATGTATTTCCATGGTACTTTCCAACATAATATCTAATGCTAATCAAAGTTCTTAAATTCATTTTAATAAAAAGAAATCCTACTTAAATCTTTATTAATATTTATATATTTCCAATTACGACATTCACAGGTATAGTCGAAAATAAAATTAAAAAAAAAGAAAAAAATTGTTGAAAAAGAAAAAAAATGAGTAGACGAATTTACCGTTCTCAGTATTTGGAAGACTTTGATGACGATCAATACGAGATTGTCTATAAAACGAAGCCAAAAACAAAATATGTTTATAACACAGACATGTCAGATCAATACTATGTCATTAATGGAAAGTATTATAAAAAGGTAAATTCGGAAAGACCTCAATATGTTTATTTGGATGATGAAGAGGAATTTCCTGAAGAAAAAATTGTCTATAAATCAAGAAGCGTAAGAAGTCCAGAGAGGATGTATTACCTTGAAAACGATGAAGAGGATTATCCTGTTGAATATGAAGAAAAGTATCGAACACCCAGAGTTTACAAGCCTTCCAAAGCAAAGAGCATACCAAAAACAAGATCCATGGAATATTTACCTCCAACGGAGTCTATTTTTACAGCAAGAGCTAAAAATACATCATTCAACAAATTCAAAAAGCCTAACCATAGAAAAGAAATAGAAGAGCCCAGGATTAGAGATAAACCAACATTTAACAAGCCAGTGATTTTCGGAGGTGCCGTTATTCACAAATAAACCTTAATTTAAATTAATTGAAAATTAATTACAAAACTGACTAACAATAACATTAAATTTAATTTGTATTCAAATAATACTATGATGAGGATATTGAAATTTTACGTTCTAAGCTTACCTAATTTCCTTCTTACTTGTTTATTAATTAAGCTAAAAAATAATAAAAAATTTAATTAATTATTTTCTATTAAGATTTAATTGTGAAATTTCTTCGACAATACACTTAATACAGGTGCGAATATTTTGTCACTCATTTTTAAAAAATTAAAATAAGATATTCTGTGCTTCGAGAATGTTAATCTGGAACGAATATGGCGAATAAGCTTTATTAGCTAATTAGCAAATGCTAAGAATTAAAAAAAAATGATAGTTTAAATTGATTAATGAAATAAACATTAATAATTAAATTTAAATTTTATTCTTAAATACACTTTTCTAATTAACTAGCTGTTTTTGAAAATTTGACTAAAAATCTAAGAAAAGATGGATCAAAAAGAAGAACATTTATTCAAAAAGTTATTAGATAAATTGCATGATATAATTTAAGTCATAGCCTAGACTTTCATGACGGAACTTAAATTTCGGTGATTATTAAGTTTTTGCTCTAAGCACACTTAAATTTAATATTAAATTGATTTTTAATCATGAAATATTTACAGCCATTGATATGATAGGTCTTCAAATGGTATTAATGAAACATCTTAATAAGTAGTTATATAAAAATATAAGTACATTAGGATACTGGAATATTGAAAAATGTTATATTATTAATCTTAGCTAGATGCTATTATAAAAAAATTTTTTTTGTTTAAAAGTGAAATATATATAATAGACTAAATACTGATTAAAGCTGAATTTTATTATTTAAAAACTAATGAATCATGCAAATGCTTTTAAGTCATTTCTAAAAGACAAGATCACTTTAAAAAACATAATTTGAAATTAGATGTGTATGCTTGATATGTTTAAATTTTATTCTTAGTTTATAGATATAGATAAATTGATATCAAAAATAAAATAAATAGAATTTGACTTGATAGTTGAGAAAAATGATTTTATCAATAATAAAAAAATTTAAATAAAAATGTCCTGAAACAAATGATTGTAACATATAGAAAATATTTATAATACTTATTAATATAATCTTTTAGTAAGCATAGTTTTAATTGACAGTTATGTTATTAATACTATCACGACTAATTCATTCAAATTAGATAAAACTTAAGTCATCATTAATAAATTTTTTAATTCTTATGTAAAAATTGTTCAAAAATGCAAAAGATTTTTGAATGTTTTTTCTAAAACATACCAATTTATATAAAAAAATGCTTTATTTTTCTGTTATTAATTTAATTTATTAACTTAAGTCTTGCTTATTTCTATATGCCAAATTTATTAATTAAGTATTAAACTACTGATTAAACAAAATAAAAGATCCGGCAACAAAGTTCATTTGCAACAATTCATAAAATATCTTCCATTACAGCTTATTTATTTTTTGAAAATAAATTTTGGCTTAAATTTTTTAAATCAATGATTAAAAAGAAACAAATTTTATAATTTAACTATCAAATCAGGCGTTCTTAATCTTCCAGATTAAGAAATTTCACTAAACTAATGATCTTTCTCTAATATCAAAGAGGACTAAATGATCAAATATAATTTCTTTATCAATTAACCTAAGTCTTATGCAAAATAGATAAACAGATTTAAAATTTGTTTAAATTTCATTTTAATTATTTTGATGATAAAATTGTAATTGATACATTTTTCTTCAACTTTAAAGCAAATTAAAAATAATATTGATCAAAAAAAAATGCTAATTTTTTGTTCAATTAAATTTGTCATATTCAAAAAACTTTTTTTAAATAAAATTAAAACGAAAAAATAAAATTAAAAAAAAAAATAATAATTAGTATGTGGCAAGAAGCTCGGAAACAGGAAAAAATAATTCGTGGCATGATGGTCGATTATAAGCGTCGTGCCGAAAGACGCAAGGGGTTCTACGACAAAATAGTAAAGCTATGAAATCAAAATTATCTATCTTATTTAAAATATTAAGAAAAAAGACCCAGCACAATTTTTACAGGTCTGGGGTTGCAAAGCTAAAATACACATAGACCCGAATGTTGCCTCTGCCGCCGAAAACCCTTCGACCATGTAACTTTATTGATAATGTTTGGAAAATTTATTGAATTTATTTATTACAGGACAAAGTGGCGTGGTGACGAAGAAGTTCTTATTGATCGCTTTGATGCTAGGTCCCATCTTGATTTTGTACCAGAATATAATGAAAAAGATGAGCGCATAAAGTAATAATTTTTTGACTAGTAAATCAGACTTTTTTAATATTTATTAAGCTTGACAGAATCGGAAAAGAATGAAAAAAGAATGTTAAATTTTGAAAGATATCGAACTCTAGTTCAAAATGAAGCCCTCGGAAGTATTATATTACATTTATTTATTTTGAATAAAATTTAAATAATTATTTAATTTAGTATCTGAGAGTCAATGTTTAAAACAGATAGAAATTGATGAAAAATACGGTGATAAAAGTGAAAAAAAACCAAAGTAAAACTTGGAAAAAGTAAATTCTGGTCATAAATTTTATTTGTTAGAGATACAAAAGCAAAAATCGGTTATACATACTCTGACACCAGCTACACAGAGCCCAAGTTGAAAACCTCCAGATTTGCTCATGCTCGATTGAGTTCTGATGAAGACTCAGAAAACGATCTTGATCTTGTTCTGGACGTGAATCGTCTAACCTCTGAAGATAAAGTCATTATAAACAAAAAAGCCACCGATTTCGGCATGGAATTCGGTGATTATGTTCGTATGATGATAGTTGATAATGAAGAAAAAGAAACTTTGAAACGAAATAAAGAGATAGAGCTGGAAAAATCACAATATTCGGTAAAAAGTACCAAAATTTGAAAAATATTTTCCAATTTTTTTTACCAAGGGTCGAAAATCGCGACGAGAAAGACAGAGAGCCAAGGAAAAGCGTCTCAGAGAAAAAGGATCTCTGAGTCCTTTAAGTTTTATTGTCACTGAGAACAAGGAAAAAAGTGACAATGAGTCGCAAAGTTCTTCTGGAAGTTCAACTAATCGAAAAAGAAAAGGCTCCGAGTCCCCTCAAAGATTGTGTTTTATTACTAGCTTTGGACAAGAAGCAAATGAAGAACCAGACACGACCGAAGCATCTTCGATCATTAAGGAAATAAATTATCCAACTAGCTCAAAAATTGATAGCCTTAAAAAGTTAAAGCAAAATTTGAGCAGATCGGTATCCAGATCGAGATCGAGATCGCCAGTTCCGAGAAAAGAATACCGGAAAAACAGCTCTAGTTCATATAGCTCGAGCGATGATGATAAAGAATTGGAAAAGTATAGGATGCGCAAAGAATATAGAAATAGAGGGACAGAGAAAAAAAATTTAAAAAATGAGCAGTCATCTTCTAAAGTCAGTAAGAACCAGTTTAAAAAATTTTTTGATTCTTCTTGTCTATATTTATTCTAATATTGGTAATTTAAGGCTGGCGGATCGGACAAATTCAAATTGATACAAGAAAAATTAAAGAAAAAAATGAAAAAGGACATTAATCGTCAAAGTTAGAATCGATTATAAATTTTGAAAAAAAAATTATTTATTTTTTATTTTTCTGAGAATACAAAATATGTATTCAGAAAAATATTTATAGTATCTTAATTAGTTTTCTATGTTAGAAGAATTTTACTATAACCCTTGTAAAAATCTCAACTTGTTTCAAATTTTAATTAAAAAATGTTCCTACCATTAAGTAATTGTTTAAGAAGAATGTATTTTAAAATTATTTAGAAAAAAAAATGATTTTACATTGAAAATTATTAATCACTGTGAATAAATAATAGATCTCTCTCAAGGTTTCTAGCTGGGTTTCCTATTTCCGGCCAAGATTTTGATACATAAACAGAACTACTATCGTTGTGATTAACAAAAGATCTTTAAATTATTTATAATTTTTTTCAATATGAAGGTACTTTCGCTTGTATAAATTAGATAAACAATTAAATAAATAAATAATATAATTCAACTTATGATCATGATGAAGGAAAGAAGGTTAGATTGATTAAATGTGTTATATCATTCATATCATATCAGAAATAATTATTTTAATTTAAAAAAAAATAAATAAATTTCCATTTTTTTTAGTTAAAAAAGATAGGCGAGTTGAGAAAGAGAAACGCAAAAAAGAAGAAGAAGAACGTCGTGAGAGAGAAGCAAAACTTGAACAATTGTCGGAAAAGATAAAGAATATTCGAAGAAAAGAAAGAAAAGAATCGAGTAGTGATTCAACATCCGAAAGCTCATCAGATAGATCATCGGGTAGCTACCGCAGACGACGAAGACGACGTTCTAGTTCACGTAGCTCTAGAAGCTCTAGATCTTAAAAAATTCAATATTTGTAAATATTCTAGAAAATTTACAATTTTTTTTTAATTTAATAAACTTTTGGTTCAAATATCAAAACATATTTTTTATATTCTAAATTACAATTATAAGAAATGTTAGGTTAAAAATTATTTAATAATAATTTTATTATGATTATCTAAGTCAATAGTTTCTATTTTAAATTATCTCTGATGCTGGATTTTTTTAGTAGATGTGATTTATCAACATTAGTCTATTTATGCTTTTCAATTTTCCTAATTACCCTACTATAAAATTTAACAATTATTAATTTTAAATTTCATTCAATTAATTAATTATTGATTTTAAAATATTTAATTGGCTGTATTTTGTCATTGACTGTACTGGACCTGATTCGGTTGACCATGACTTTGATAATCAGATAAATACGAATCATTTTGTATTTTTCATAGAATAGATGCTTTTATTCACAAGACAAGAGTGGTAAAAGAAACTTTAACGCGTTTTTTGGATGATATTGATGTCATGTTTTCCGTTTCTTAAATAAATTCTAAAAAAATCAAAAGTTTTCCTTTTTCAAATTAAAAAAATAGATTTTAAGATTAAATATAAAATATTTATTAATATGCTGTGCAGTTAGTTTTTTGTTACTATACTTAACTACTGTAAGTTTTTTTTTAAATTAAATTTTATAAAAAAAATCAACAGAAGAAACCATTCGCTTCCTATATCAATAACTTTTTTATCAACTAATAGGACAATTTTGATACTTCTCAATTATTTTAAATAATTTTCGAGGAGAGAGTGAACATCTTTGTGTATTTGAATATCTGTTCTGATCATTGAAATTATTAAATGTATTTCGTTTGAAAATTAAATTTTGTATAATCTTAGATATACAGAAAAAAAATTTATTTTTAATTAAATATTTAATAGTAAAATGGGTGATATATTAATCAATCAAAAAAATATTGGTCATGGGACATCGGCATCCACTTTGATGGAATACGATTACTTGATCAAATTTTTGGCACTAGGTGACTCAGGAGTTGGCAAAACTAGTTTTTTATACCAATATACAGACAGTCAATTTAATTCAAAATTTGTCTCAACAGTGGGCATTGATTTTAGAGAAAAACGCGTAGTTTACAAGTCGCCTTTAAATGGTAGATCTCACCGAATTCACTTGCAATTATGGGATACAGCAGGTCAAGAACGATTTCGGAGTCTTACTACCGCTTTTTTCCGGGATGCTATGGGCTTCATACTTATGTTCGATTTAACCAGTGAATTATCATTTTTAAATGTAAGAAACTGGATCAGTCAATTACAAACCCATGCGTATTGTGAAGATCCAGACATAATTATGGTTGGCAACAAGCTTGATCTAGAGGAGCAACGTGTGGTTGATTACAGCAGAGCAAAAGACTTTGCCGATAAACATGGTTGCGGATACATAGAGGCTAGTGCTGCTAGTGGAGAAAATGTAGAAAAAGCATTGAGCATTCTTTTAGAAAAGGTCATGTACCGAATGGAAAAAAGCTTGGACAAATCATTTTTTCCAGTAAGATCTATGTCCAAAGAAACAAATGAAACTATTCAAAGTAAATGTTCGCAGTGCTAATTTTGGGTCTGATAATTATATACATTCAAAAGGTTTTAATTTTGATTCTCTTTTTTAACTTTTGTAAAATCTTAGGAAAAAAATATATTTTTTTATTTCTATTTAAATTATTTTAAATAAATATAAACAACTTCATCTTTAATAAATTGTTTCATCTTTAAATAATTTTTAAAATTCAAAATTTAATTTCAAAGTTTAATTAAGGCTGATATAAAAATTATATGTTAATTAAATTTATATATATTAACAAAATGCATGTGTTTGTTTACAAAAAAATAATTATTTATTAAATTTTTAAGAAACCATAATAATTTGAAAAAATTGAATTTAATTGAATCAAATATTTTCCGATTTAATTATCATTTTTACAGTTATTAATTTGTTAAGTATTATTTTTAAAAAATATCTCGACCCTTTAATTTATTAAAGTTTTTGTTGACTTAAAAAAAGAGAATTTTATTTAAGTTCTTAAATATATTTGTTTTGATAGAATGAAATTTATAAGAATTATTTTTTTAATTACAAGAAAGCATTTTGTTTTCATTGGGTTAAAAAAGTATCAGCTGTTGTTAGCTTTAATAAAACCCGTTTTTATAACATTTAAACATTTATTGAATAAAAAAGAAGAGTTTTTAATGATTAATCTTAATTAATCTTAATCTTAATCGAAAAACGGGTAGTATTATAACATTAAAGTAAAAATTTAAATTTTCATCTCTAAATAATTAATTTGTTATTTAAATTAAGCAGTTTCTAAAAATGTACCTCATATTATCTTAATAAAATATGAAATTAGAAAAAAAATAAAAAAATATTTAATCAAGAATTTTATTTTCCAACTTAGTTACATTACCAAAATTTTAAACAACAAATAAAAAAGTACTTTCATATTCTTTCCAAGTTAGCGTACTGTGATAATGAAGATAAATAATATTTATAATGTAATTAAAGAAATATTGAAAAAATTAAGCTTTTTAATGGAAAAGAAATTATTTATTTTATTTTGATTAAAAATTTTGAGGAAATCCTTAGGCCACTCAGACTGGATCTGATAAGATAAAAAAGTATATGATTTTATCAAAGCAAAAATTGTTGAGGATTGGTGAGGGTCTGATAAATTGGATAAACGATTTCCTTTAAGAACGCTCACAAAGAGTAGTTTTAGGAGATATTAGCTCAAATTGAGTAAAAGTTTACAGTTAAGTTCCACACGATTCAGTGCTAGGTCCTATCTTTTTTATTTTATATATAAACGATATGTTAAAAAATGTCAAAAACTATTGTGAAGCTTATGCTGATAACATAAAGATAATATCAAAAATTGAAAATTCTAATTCGATTTCTTATTTATAGCCTACAATCAGATATAGATTGAGTGTGTAAATGGTCGACTTAGTTTAATGAAGATAAATGTAAAGTTGTTCATATTGGATTTGGGTATTTACATGCAAATTGATCTAAAATTGGATACAAAAGTTAAAAATTACCGGTTGATGGGGGTTTATGGAGCAATTAGTAAGATAAACCTCTCAGGAGACATACTACCTTGCTTAAGCTCTGGTGTCTTTAGACTCCTAGTACCGAAAATTTTTTTCTTGATCCCCACTAAAATTTTGGCTTTCCTAGGTTTTTATATACCTAGAATACTAATTTTTCCATTCGGTCAAATCCTGGGGAAGCCTAAATTTATTTATTAAATAAAAAAAATTACCAATTACTTCCCTAGAAACCAGGAAATGACTAAATCATATTATGGATACTTTTAATATTTTGATAATTTGATAGTCTTTTTTTTTTCTAAGATTTTCAAATTAGTTTATCAATTCTTTTTAATTGAATCAAAAATTAAATAAATTATTTTGAATAGTTGAAGTATTAAATCAATGCCATTGTCATCAAACAATTAATTAATTTCGTCAATTTTTTTAGTTGAAAATATTATAATATTAAATAGTCAAGAGCCAATTTGGTCAATTTGGTCTTGACTCATCTAAAAGTCTAGTCAAATGCATATATCTTATTAATTATTGATTATGCTTTTTTAAAATTATTTATTAGAAATAACCAAAAGCAAAAAATCAAATTAACTCACGAAATTTAATTATATTTTTGAAATGAAAATATTGTCTTAATTTCAGGATAACAAAATTAAATTTTGATTAAATTTTAATATTGATTATGGAAAAAAAATTATAATTTGTTAATTTTAACATTTATTTTTAAGAGCAGTTGATTAAAAAATATCGATTAGTGATCTCTCGTGTTTAATTTTATGAAAATATCTTTATCTTTTTATCTTGGTTAAACGCTTACTATTCAAAAAATAATAATTTTTTAAAAATTTACTTGGCAAAAATTAATCTCTCTCACTTAGTGTTTTTTTGTTATAACAAAAAACCTTATATGATGCTTTTCTCTTAAATCAAATTTTTATTATTATAATAAAAAATTATTAAAATATTACAATTCATGATACTTCTGAAAAATGCTGGAAAATTGATCCCAAACATAAGCTTTTTTGAATAGAATTTTTGAATTGCTTTTATTAATTTTGGATGTCTTATTTTCTTGCTCATTAATTATGATCAAATAAACCCCAAAATAAAAAATATATTTGCTCAATATAAACACATTTAAAAACTTAAAATTTTGAGTGAAATTATCTTTATCTATTAGCTAAAATATTGTGACCTAATGCTTTGGTGCTGTCTTGATCGCCAGCTCGATCTTCTTAGAACAAAAAAGGCAACAGTTAGACTCATCTACAAGCGCGTAGAGCCAACTACACAAACTACCAAGGTACATCTATAAAAAGACAAAAGACCGGTTTGAGTAAAAATCAAAAGTAATCACCCTGTGCTCCACAAGGAGCTAATGAGAAAAATGTTTAATATTAAGCCTGGTGTGTAGCCATGTCTATAAATTATTTTATATACTAAAGTAGCTAGACATGTGAGGCAAATAACTTAATTTAAAAAGGATTTATTTAAAATAATAAAAATTAGCTTTTTAGTTTTGAAAAAAAGTTTATTTTGACTCAAAACTAATAAAAAAGACACACGTATATTTTTGTAAGCTTTGGGTATTGAAAAGAAAGGTTTAAAAAACAATTTTACACCAAATAAAAAATATACAAATATGTTAAGATTAAAACAAAAAGGTTCTAATCATCTCCATCTTCATCGTCGTCGTCGCCGGCGTCCTCATCCTCGTCGCCGGGCTCATCATCATCCTCATCACCACCGTCGTCCTCATCATTTTCGTCCTCCTCTTCGTCAGCGCCTTCCACATCACCTTCATCCTCTTCATCGTCCTCATCCTCTTCCCCATTCTCCTCGTCCTCATCACCGTAGTTGCTTGTCGAATTCTCATTTAGATTTCTACGCTTGTTTCCATTGGAAAGTTGTGACTCGTCGTCTTGCGTAGACTCGTCGGCGCCGGTTTCGGAATCGCCCGACTGAGCCAGTAGTGAACTGTTCTCATTTATCTTGCCATTTTCAGTCTTTAGCAATTTGTTCTTAACTGGCACATCATTGCTGTCTTCCAAAGAGTGCTTGCCATTGCTATTCGATTCTACTTCGGACATTTTAGCTCAGTTAATAACAACCAGATTTCTATTTTGCACGTTTTTTTCTTTATATATTTTATTTCTTTTAGTAGAAATAAATTCAATGAGAATATTAGCATAGAACTCTTTAGTGTTGTACTAGTCGATCGACTCCCCGGTCCCATATACCCGCGTGTTAAGCACTCGTTTAACGAGAAGCCCCCGCCCGTTCGACCTCAATTGAATCGATATTCTTGGCTCGTGTCCATAATTGTTTATCGATTGGCCGGTATTAAAATGGTAGTTAACAAGTATATTTATTTATCTATTAATTATGATAATTTTATGATTGGATTGGTTCCATATTGTAAATAATATATTCCCATAATGGCTGACTAGGGTTCGAATACGCAAGCTCCAAATACCTAGACTCGAATTTATCTATTTACCTAATTTAACCAGCAAATGGATTTGGAGAATGCTGATCTTTAATTTTTCAAATAAAATATATAATAAAATAAATAATTTTTGGTTTCTTATTTTTTTCTAAACTCTTTTTTGATGGTAATGAGAAATCTGGTCTGGAAAAAGCTCCAAAATTCTTTTGTTATTTTATTAAGTCAATTATTTATGCTTGATAAATATGTGATATAGCGACATCTTTGTCGATATCACTGGTTTAATTAACTAACTTAACCATGAGCGTTTAAGTTAGAAAGGAGCATAAATAGCTGCTCCAATACGTCTAACGAGGGGATCGGATAGACGGGCCCAAGGGTACTAATGTAAACATTACAAAATATTCATAATCTATATAAATATATGAAACAAAACTTTTTGATTAATTAATTAATTTAAATTTTTTTAAAAATAATTTAAGACATAGCAGAGTGGAAAAATATGAATTATTATTATACTTGTCAAATTATTTTAAAAAAGCTTAATCAAATTTATCTCTTTATAGAAGAAAGTTAAAATGAATCTAAAATATAAATTAGAAAAATGTCTGACCAACTTGCTTGGCAAACACAATGCTACAATTGTCCAAATAGGGCATGTCTTATTTTAAATGATAAAACACGTTGAAGAGACTCCATTTTCAAAATTTATTGAAGGCCTTGAAGGATCGGAATGAGTCCTTGCTTTTAACTCAGACCATTAAATATATTCAACCAGTTCTAACCAAAACCAAAATCTTCCAATTGACTTAAATAGTCCAAGACTTTGGTCGGATGTATTAAATAAAGATCATCATACCAACGTCATCAATCTTTGTTTATGTTGATTAAAAAGACTTTTATTATTTAAAAAATAAAGTAACCATGATTAATATTTTAGAACTGAGCTGATTTTATTTAGTTTAAAGAATAATTTTTGATGATAAAATATTATAAAAAAAATTCTTATAAAATCACATGAATTAAGATTTTTATCAAAATACAAAATTTTAAAACTTTTTGATTTATCATATTGTAAAAATAAAGAATTTTACCAAATGGCAAAATATTAAATTTATAGTTCCTTATTCTTTCGTGGTTGTGGATTTCTATGTTATTGTCATTCGTCTAACCATTGTTCGTCTTCGCGGTATCCATTAAAAAGCTCTAGTTGTTTATCGTATTTTTTTCATTCTAAGCATATTTCCAAGGTAAATGTCTTTTGTTCTTGATACATTGACTGATTGGTTCTGACTTCGTTCTTCTGTATAGCTCATAATTGGACAATATTCAGACCAGTGTACCCCAAGAATCCTTCTCAGGGTACCAATATGGATGGTATTCAAGCTTTTTCTATTCAATTCAGACACTCTTAAGCATTCACCTACATCAAAGTAGCTTTTCCTTCAGTGTTCTATATTCTGATTTTTGTTTTCCATTCTGGTTGGCGTCAGGCAACAAATTAAATTAAATTAATAATTTATTAATTAATCAATAATAATTTTGTTCGAGAAATAAACAATTAATTTATTTTCACAACGAAAATAATTCGAACAAAAATTTAAAATAGAATAATAAAAAAATAATTCAATCCTAAATTTTTAAATTCATGAATCAAGAAACTTTTAAAAAATTTGATATTTTTTTATATATTCTATTTAAAATTTTTCTTAATTTCGTTTTATTTTTAGATTTTTGTTAAAAAATTTAAATCTAAATCCAAGTATCATTCGAATGTTCAAGCTAGGTAGCTTTATTTCTCAAACATTTTTTTATAATTTTTTATAAAGTTAAATTTGTCAAAATCTTTTAATATAATTTATTTCGTTACTTAAGCTACGATTTAAATTTTTTTATTAATAATTATTAACAATATTAATAATATTTAGTAATAAGCTACTTATTTTTAAAACTAGACACAATAATTGAATATCATGGCTGACCTTAACGCTGGATCCAAGATTTGCAGCAATTGGTAAAACTGTCCTTAAAGCTAAATATAAATATGTTTTAATCTTAAAAAAAAGCGACCAAGATATAAATATAGCTAGTTTTTTAGTCCATGAAGCTTTTTGTTTGAAAAATTTCATCAGGTGTGATATTTGTAATAAATCCTTTAATAAGTAAATTTTAAATTATATAAATTGAATTGAATTTGCTAATAAAAATACAAGAAATCTAAAAGAAGAACATTCTAAAGATTTTCACTCAAAATTAAAATGCATCTGCGGGGAAATGATTGAAAAATATATTCTAGATGACCATCAAGTACAAGCTTTAAAAAAATTAAAATAATCTTCTTTAATTTAATGTTGCCCAAGAAATATGAATGTAGAAAAAGACAAGCTGAATGCATCTATTGCCAGATTAGTCTTGACCATGACAAGATTGACAAGCACATAGAAGCTTGTGGATTCAGAACTGAATTGTGTGAAAAATGTAGAAAATACATCCTTTTGAAAGATAAAATGGCTCATGAGTTATCTGACTGTTCCAGAAAAGATGAAATCCCAAACAAGAATGCCAGAGGTCGTCGACAAGAATTGCTTAACTTGAACAGACCGACTTCTAGCTTTGCTGTTTTTCCATGTGAGTTTTGTAGTAAACAATTTACTGGTTTTCGAAAGCTGATAGAGCATCAAGTAATTAATAATTTTGCTGAAAAATCAACTTAAAATATAAAAAAGATAATGTGTGAATCAAATTTTTTGGACGATGTACCATCAGAATTATTCAGAAATTCTTTAGAGGGTTTAGATGAAGACTTTGAACAAATGAGTGTTAATCCAAGGGAAAATGAGATCAAAATTGAACCGGAAATTTCCTTGATTCCATGTGAATTTTGTGATGAATATATTGATTTTAATTTTTACAATGAGCACATGGTATTTTTTAATTAAAAAAAGTTTCTGATATTAAATTTGATCAAGAAAAACTGCAAAAATAGTCAAATTAATTTGAATAATCACAGTTATGAGATAAAAGAGAAAACTCCAAGTATAAATAGGAAAAAAAATTTTCCAAAAAGAAATGAAACTGAAGCTACAAAAGCCAAGTAAATTAAATGCATTTAGGTTAATTAAATGTTTTTATTGCTTTCAAGTACGAGTCAGCGATTTTCCGAAAATGACTCGAGAACAAGATATCCTGTACAAAGAGTGGTTAATCCAAGAAATTCGACCCTAAAAAGTGTAAAAGATACAAAATCTAACAATCAAATTAAAAAGAAATAAATTTTGTTATCTAAAAAATTGCATTTAAAATGTTGATGAAGAAAGTTTGAAATGAAGATTTTAATAAAATTAAAGTTATATATACCTAAATAATAAAATATTGAAAAAAAAATATTTTTATTAAAATTAAAAATGTATATGTAAATGCAGCATGGTAGAACAAACAGAGTTTCACTTTATAAAGATAATTCAGGAGAAATTAAATACAATTGAGAATTAAGAAATTTTAATTAAAATTACATAGTTTTGCCGAACCATTAAATATCTACTGAACCAAAGACTTGCATGGAAATTTAAATAAAATTTACAAGATTTTGTACTGTTTTGTGCTACTCTTTTGTACCCATTTTTTAAAATAATTAATAGAATAAGAAATTAAACTGTTCGATCAGTTAAAAAATTAATTTAATCAATCTTTTTTCTAATTTTACCAACTAGAGATTGATCCATTCCAAAAAGCTAACCTAATTAATAATAACAATTGTTTTTCTGGTATTGACAATTAGAATATTATACAGGCTGAATTGCTAAAAAATCCTAAAGATTAATTTTTTGTAAATAAAACAGAAAATGCTTATCTTTTACCAAGTTTTCTACACACTGTGAAAATACCTCTAAAAAATTTATTCATTTTAGTATTTGGGTCAAGTCTAAAATATGAACATTTTGTTCACATAATCTCTGGTAACATACTTGGTGACCAAAATTAAAAGATAAAGAATTCTTCGCGGTCAGTTTTTATTTTTTGTGAATTTTTGAATATAAATTTAAAATTCAAATAAAAAAAATAAAATCATATAAATTTCATAATGTATGTCTTAATGCTTTATCAATTGTAATTACATTTTCACTTAAGCTCGACTGGGCATCACTACTATCCAAGCCATTTATTAGCATATCATCAGATTTTGATTTAACTAAGAATTAATTTTTTTAAGCATTTAAAAAGCGGCTTTTTTAATTATTTAAATTGATGAACAATTTTACAGGTCCAGTGATAGCCCAACATATTTTCTTTATGAACAGAGTGGTCCAACAATGAAACAGATTGTCTTATAGTGTTGTAAAATTCACATCCACGAGAGTGTTCAAAGCCATGCTGGAAAAATTCAATGAATATGACTGATTCAGTTTCACTCTGCCAAAAAGCAGTAATGGGCTCAGACTCAGTTAGAATGTCGCTACTAACTAACTTTTTTCAAATCCAAAATTTGGTAAAAATTTTCTTTGAGACCAGAGACCAAAATGTTCACACTTTCTACTGGATTTATATTTTGTAATATACTTAATAAATAGTCAGCAGCCCAGTCCCAATATATTATCAAAATAAATTCAGATTCACAAAAGGTGATTCTTAATTTAAGTCAAAAGTCTTTTGTTTTAAGAATTAAAATTATACTTTTAGTAAAATTATTGTTTTTAAAATGCTTGTTTATTTTTTTACTAATTATCTATTTAATTTAGATATATTTTTATGTGAATAAAAATATTTTAGAAAAATATTCTGATTTTTATCAATAGGGAATTAAGTTTTATGTTCTGTTGTTATGTTACGTTTTCTTAAGCGGCCAATTTGATAGTGATTTTTGACAGGTAAAGAGTCAATTTACAAACATTTTATGCCGTAAGATGTTTGGTATAAAATATTCTAATTATTTGATAGCTTCTGTCATATGAATTGACCGAAACGTCCATTGTTTGCATGATGCATTCTCGGTTAAACAAATAAGGACCAGCTCGGATCAGTTTGGATTCAACCATACACAAAAAAGTTAACACGTGTTCTATTTATTCTAGCCATTCGTAAATAAAATATGGAGATTGATATATAATTTTCAATAGCCTAAAATCAATAGAGCAAGGTCAATAATTTATAATGGGAGGGATTCATGGTTTTTTCATAATGTTTTATTATGAACTTAAAGTATAAAAATTAATGAAATTTTCACTTAACTAAGCCAAAAAATAATTTATTGAAAGCAAAAAATCGACAAATAACCTTCAAGTATAGCAATGGCAGAGGTTGAGATAAACAGAAATGGCAAGCATGCCTTGGAAGATATGGACAGTCCGGCTAAGGCCAAGCTTTTAAAAGCAGAAAACGGAAAGCTAAATGGAAAAGATGTCGAAGACAGCTCAAACATAGCACAGTCAGGCGACTCTCAAAATGGTCTTGATGACCAGGATGAAGAGTCTCAATTGTCCAATGGTCGTAAGAAACGAATAGTAAATTCGGAAAACTCGACCAGCAATTATGGTGATGAAGATGAAGACAATGAAGAGGATGATGACGAAGATGAAGATGGAGAGGGAGCAGACGATGAGGACGATGAAGAAGATGGTGGTGATGATGACGATGATGATGATGATGGTCCCGAGGACGATGACGATGATGATGGTGGCGAGGATGAAGAAGACGGTGAAGATGAATGAATGAATTAGTTCAGTTGACAAGTGTAAATTATTTAAAGTCAGTCAGGACAAATTAATTTGTTGAAAAAGTTTTTAATTTTTTATAAATATTTTTTTTATTAATCACTTAATAAATAATTATAAAGTAATAAATTTACTGTTTCTTAAGATAATTTTTAAATTTGATACATTGTCTGCGATTCGAAATGACAAAATTTTATTAGTTGGATTTAATTATTTTAATTTTATTCAAATTTAAACTGTGTATTGGAAATAAGTTTGTTTCTTTGTTTCCAAAAAAAAATTTACCTTTTTTAAAATTTTTTAGTAATTTGATTATTGTTAAAAATAAAATAATAGCTTCAATAAATTTGACCAAGACTTAATAAATCTAAATGGTACGGGGGTAAGTTCTTCCAATTTAACGTTCTGAGTTACATCCGGTCATATACAAGTTTTACTTATGGCCATTTGGATGACCTCATTATAGCGCATAAGAACAAAGGCCAGCTTCAATCATTTGTTCAGACGCTATTGGAAAAACCAAAGGGCGGGTGATCAATACCAAAAAGTCCATATTAAAACCGGTTAATAAGGTTTCTGGGAGCGGAATGGGACGGTTTAGGAGTCTCTAGATTCTCAGAGGCTACCAAATTCGTTAAGGAACTATCAGCAGCAGCATTCTTCTCTACTCTTGGGATCAGAGTAGAGAAGAATGCTGCAAAGAATTAGGGGCTACCTTAACTATTATTTTAGTTTTGTGTGTAGGATAGCGCCAATCGTTAATATGTTTCTCAAGATGACTCCAATCACCCGGTGAGGGTACTTGGTTCGTAGATATCCTGGTTAAGATAAACAGATATAATTTTAAGATAAGATATAGGGAGGAGCAGG
>JAESIW010000137.1:4695693-4726343 GCA_016802295.1 Brachionus rotundiformis
TTAAGCATGTAATCAATTAAGATGAAAATGTGTTAAATATAATTCTTAATTAGTTTAAAGAACAAACATCCTGTTAAATATGGTAAAATTAGATTATTTTTATATCAATTATATTAATTAGATTAATTTTTATGGAATTAATTACATTAAGTTTAAATATTGTTATAAAAAATTTTTTTATTTTTTCAAATTCGAGGTAACTTTTGTATTAATTCATTAACTATTTTTAAAATTGTTTATTGATTAACTAATTATGGCACTGGAATATCGTTATTGATTTGAAGAAAATTTGGATCTAAAGAATTTTTAATCAAATTAATTTTTAATTTTTAATTGTTTTTAAAGATTATTTATAAACCGAAATTTTAGACTCAAAAATCATTTATTTTTTGCTTTAATAAATCTCAAGGCAATTTTATTTAGTTAATTTTGTGTCTATTATTATTTTGAGCCAAATACCTCGATAAAATTTTCGAAAGCATAATACTTACTAATCACATTTTATAATTGTTTTTAATGAGGAATAGCAAAAAAATTTTTTTTAATCAAAAACAAATTTAAAATAATTTGAAAGCATTGTGTCATTTTTATTTTTTTTAAATAAAGCATAAATAAAATTTTTATTAATAATTTACAAATATATAAGAAAATTGGGTTTTAAAAAATTTACCCCTCAATGGGCTGCCATATCTAAAATGAATTAATTAATTTTAAAAAAATTGACTATCTGTATCTTTATCTAAATTGCTGACAAAACTTGTTCGTGGATGCTTTGCCGAGCGCGGTTCTAAAGTATACTTTCTATTTGTGGCATGCAATTTGGACAAATTGTAGATTATTTTTGTCGTGTCGACGTATCTAGAAATAGCCGAATGGGACCGACTAAACTGATTTTTATGCACTTCTCTGAGTGTAATCGGCCTATTAGGATACAAATTATAGTCAAAATTAACAGAACTAGAGTACATGTCATGCCTAGGAGGATTTTTGTCACTATCAAGCTCATTTAGATCAGATAATTTTTTAGTTTTTAACAAGTCTGAATCATAGTTAAAATTTTGCTTATATATTTCGATACTATCTGAAACTAAATTTTCCAATATTTCCTCATTTGTCTCAATGCAATCCAAACTAGTTGTTGGATTTAATTTTTGACCGCATAAAGCTACTTTTTGACTTGGTAACTTGGTATAAAAACTTGAGCTTGAGTATGATATGGGTGATAAAAATTTTGGATCTAATCTATAGCATGGTTCACAATTCATTTTAAACATAGCAGCCTCGTGTCCCTAGGATTTAATAACAATTTTTGGCGGAGGAAAAATAGTGGTAGGTATTGCTTTACGTTCAATTCGTTGAGCTCTGCCACTTTTTGTCCTAAAGTAAACTAAAAAAAAATTTAAAACTTAACATGAGCTGAATATATTTTTCTCGCTGGCTTATTACCTTCAACAGTTGCTGGTTTAAGCTCTAAACTGTTTAGGTTTGTTTGATTTTTGGTTCGATGATTCAAAGCGTTTAGTTTAAGCTTGGTGTAGTCCGTGGGTGGTTTAAATGTTGGTTCACTTTGAGTCGGTCTAGTTGCATTGTCATTTATTAATGGTATTGGCTTTTTAGCAAGCACTGGCGATGCTGGAGAGTTTCTAATTTCGGGCTTTTGAATCTTGTTCTTGGGTGGCAAAGTTGTGGTAGTGATTGTTTGAGTATTGATTACCTTATTGTTTGAACTTGGTGGAGAGTTGCTCTGGGAACGGCGCAAAATTGTCGATGATCGTTCCAAGTTCGGCTTGGGCTGCGGAATTTTCAACTCATTAAAAATTAATTGGTAATTTTTCTGTGATATTAATGGAAGTATTTTCTTGTTTGAACGAGCTTTTTCAAAACATTCGATTGAAATTTCTTAAAAAAAATTAATTAAGAAATTAATAAATCTAAATTTAAAAACAAAAACTGACTTATCCCTTCTTCGATTACAGGTGGAATAGCTTTAACCAAAACATCAGTATTAGTTGTAATTGCCGGATTTACATTAACTTCAATAAGCCAAATCTTCATGTCTTCATCAATCATAAAGTCGTAGCCATATATGCCGAAATATCCAATTTTGCGTTGGATTTTAAATCGAACACTGTGAATTACCTGAGTCATGATATCACATATCCTTTTCTATTTTAAGTTTTAAAATATCTTTTAATTAGAAAAATTATTGTTAATTTATTTACAGTTAGACCGTTTAGAACCCAGTCTTTGGGAAGACCCTTAGCTTCTGCTACTTCATTATTAATATAATCATTAAACTGCTCCATGGTCCAAGTGGTATCTTCCTTTATTTCTTTATATTGTGGATCTTTTTTTTGAAAAAATTGATTCGTTAAATGGGTTATAAGATTATCATCATCATTTTTAAAATCGTTCATCGATAACCGCAAGTATCCATGGTGAAAAAAAACAAATAAAGGTTTAGTGTTGGCGATAAGCATGTAACATCTGATGTCAAACTTTCTCTTATTGATTAAAAGTGGATTATGAATGTACTTTTGGATTATTCGACCACTTGGTTTAGTCACTCCAAAGCGTTTTTGCTGACCTTCTTCAATTTGTTCCAACTTTTGCTTAAGAACATCGGGATCACGAACCAAATATATGCCTTTTCCTTGATTCATTGATACAGGTTTGCATATCCATAACTCGTCATCTTGGAAAATTTAGTTTTATTAAATAAATAAGCTCAAAAATTAAAGAAGAATAATTTATTAGAAATTAACTACTCTTAAAAAAATTAAACTATTATTAAAATTTTTCGAGTTTTTAATTAATTGATTAATTTTTTTAAAAGATTAAACAAATATTTATTAAATCTAAATAATTTTTATTTTAATGATTTTTTAGCAGATTAAAGTATAGGTTTATTTTAGTATTTTTTGTTAAAATTTTTCTATAATCTCACAGTCAATCAATTCAAATAGATAGATATTTCTACCATCATTTCAAACATGAACTTGCCTTTTTATTAAATATTTTATTTTATTATAAATTAGAACATATAGACAGGTGATAATGAGATTTTTTTATTAGACAGTTTATTTTTTTATTAAAAATAATTATTTGACAGAAACTTATTCAAAAATATTAACAAATATTATCTTAATTATTTTTCTTTAATATTTGATCTTCTTTATTAGCTATGCAAGTATCCATAAGACTAGAGTATAGCTGTACCTTTTCAGGAAGCAAAATTTTCAATTTTCTATCAGACTCCGGCTAACTCGTGGTCATTTCGGTCAAGATTTTAACCGAAATAAAAATGATCTCATCATTCAAACTTAATAATTTTAAACTAAAATAATTTAAATGTATACATCCGATAAGAAAAAATAATAAACTAATTAAATATTAAACACTATTTACTAACCTTAAATATAATGTGGGATTTTTTTTTAATTTACATATTAAAAGCTTTTTTTCTAAAAAAAAAATATTTTTTTTTTAATTTTTCATTATCTTTCTAAATTATGAAGACTTTAGGGCTTTATTTTTGCAAACAACCATTTTGAAAGCAAAAAAAAAGCTAAAAATAGTTTTTACCTTTTTGAAAACAGTAAATCCTAATAAAATAGAGAATTTTATCTAATTTCGTTTTAAGAAATAATCAAGCTTTATTTTATTATTAAGGTTGCTTTTCTTTTAATTAAAAATTTATTGTGTCCAAAATATTAAGATGGGATGTTTTTACGTGTTTTAATTCAAAAAATTAAAACAATAACACGTCAAGAAATGTCCCATATCATGCCAATTAATTAGCTAAATATCTTTAACTTTTGATAAAAAAATAACATAATAAATTTAAAGACTATTAAAGACAATTTAAATCAAATACTTGAGAGCACTTAATCACTTAAAACACAAATATTTGTTTCCAATTTTGGTCATAGATTTTGAAAATTACTTTTGGCATTGGTGAAATAGTTTTCGCGGTCGACGCGGTCATCCAGCTTGTATGTAATTGGTAAATACTCTTCAAGTGGTATAAACGCCTTGTTCGGTAGTTGATTCTGAGCTTTTTCGAATGCCTGTAAGCTGCACAGCAAATTTAGCTTATTGGTAAATAAAGAACAATTCGGAATGTGATTGACCATTTGTTCGTTCTCTCTAAAACTATTCCAATTAATACTTCTATTACACTGGACCCATTTGAGCCTAAAAGACTCGTCGTTGCTCTCGGTTATTTGCTCCCAGCCAATTCCTTTTAAAATACTTATTATCCTAAATAAATAAATATTTAATTAAAATTTGTCTTAAAAAAAAATGGTAATAAAATTACAATTCTGAATTGTTGCCCGAGCCTACGTAGAATGTAGGCGAGTTGTCTGGGTAGAGAGGGGGCCGCTTTTTATCTCGTTTAGGTGCATCATTTTCTTTTGACATTTTATAAGCCTAAAAGTTTCTAATTTAAATTCATTAGGCTAAATAACAATAAACTTTTAGTTCTTCTGAATCCTGTTGATAAAAAAAAAAGATTGTGTCGTATTATAATAATTTATAAATTACCTTAGATACAGAAGGTTTTCTTAAGAGTATTTTAAAGATAATAGATTAAGAAGTTTTATGATTTAGTTTATGGTCTAGGTTTGAATAATTTTTATGACTTTAATTTTAATTCAAATAATAAAATTTGGCAATTGGTATAAAAAGCTCGTACTAACTATATTAGATTAAGTTGACAATTTGTTTACAATTTCGCAAGAGGTTTTGTAGGCTTAAGAGTGAAGAAGTTTGCCTAAATAAGAAAGTTTAATTGTAATCATGGCAACTAATTGTTTGGAAAATAATCAATTCATGACATAGGAATCGGAAATCGATTTGCACAGTCAAGTAATCAAAATTGAAGACACTTACTTGACTTTTTGTTAAATCTACACATCAAAATTTGTACGATTCCATAATTGGCTTCCAAAAGAACAAAAATTAATAAAAATAAAAATAATAAAAATTTCGAATTTTTTTTTATTTTAAAATTTTAGAAAACAAAAAATAAAACAAAAAGCTATGTATATTTTTTTCTCATTGCTTCTAGCTCAAGTTTCAGTTTAGAAATCAAGCTCAAACATTTATCAGTTAATGACATTGTTGCTAAGCTTGGCTCAGCTGAATAAATTATCCAACTATTTTCAGTTGGTTGCATTGTGCCAAATTACATAAATTTAACATGTGTAGGCTTTGTATGTTTAATTAATTTTTTAGCTTTTCAAGCACTAAATACACTTTGAAGAGCACGAAAGGTGGATTTTAATTTCAAGCATTACATTAGAAAAATAAACACAAATGCTTTGGATATATTCTTGGTTGGAATTGCTATAATTTAATAAACATTTTGATATTTTGTTTTTGAAACTATGGGAATGAGCAAGCTTAAAATTGTTTCCTCAATTAAAAGCTTCTAAACATTTGAAAATTAGAAATTTTTTATTTTAATTTTAACTTCAATCAAAGTCAATGCATCATTTGGCAACAAAAAGAAAAGATATAAATATATTTACTCATAAACCCTAAGCCCAATTGATTATTTTTTAATTAAAATACTACTTGAAGGCTCTGCTTTTTTCTCGAAACGATATCTTGTTCTCAATTTTTATGAATTAAAATCAAATTACTCACAAATCATATCAATAACAGATAAATCAAGAATCAATTGAATAAAATTCTCATCTTCTGAACAAGAATAGAATTTTATCTATAAACAAACTGGAATCTGTCCTTTTCACGCGCTAAGATAACCTAGTTAAAGGATATTTTAATAAGGATATCATCTTAAAAAATTAACTTCTTCCTTGGTAAATATTAATTCAGTATTCGGCACTTGTTTTAACTTGACTCTATTAATGTCACTGTGAAATTTGATGATGCATCTAAAAAATAACCAAATTAGTGCTGAGTAATATTAAACCAAAAAATAGAGATTAATTAATTCAAAGAAAACAAACCGAATTTTTCCTAAAATTAAAGAGAAGATTTGAATAAAACGGGGTCGTGAGGTGTTCCGCTATTTTAGGGTGGCATAGTAATTATCTCAAATTAAAATTACTTATAAATTAATAATTAGCTTTTTTTTATTCAATCAATAATTTTCCTAAATTTTTAATTCAATAAGTTAATTATTAGTTTTTAATTTTAAACCTTGAGAGGAACTTGGTTTAATTAGATTTAAGTAAAAAATTTCAATATGTCTAAGTGAGCTTAATTGATCGAATTTTTAAGAAATTTATTTTCAATCTTAATTCAAAATTGGATTTCCTGAATCTTTAATTTTTGACCAAGAAAATTACATGAAATTTTAATTAAAAATAAATATTATATATATATATATTTTTAACTTGGTATTAAAAATTATAAATTTGTGAGTATAAATAATTATTTTTCTTAAGGTAAAGTGACCAATTTAAAGTAACAACAAAAAAATACTTGATGCAAGTGTTTTCATACCATTATCTAGAGCGATAATTGAAATTTTATCAAGATATTTGTCTTTTTTTGATGACTGATCAGATAAGTTTAATGAACAAATTAAATATCTTTTAATTCAAATTTCAAAATAAGTGTTTTTAATGAAGACAAAAATTTTTAAAAAGTGGTAAGAGTGTGTGTATGCCAAGAACTAATTCAAGCAGTAATTCAATTTTTTATTATTCGATTAATTTAATTTGTATAATTAAAGTAAAATTTATTTTATTTTTTATTTTCTTTTTTAAATTAAATAATCAAACTTAATGAGATTTTTAAATTTTCTTAAAGCTTTTAGTTATGTGACTTGGTAACCACATTTCTTCCTGGTTACATAAATTTTTTCAAATAATTGAATTCAAAATTTGCATCGAGTATCCAATTTAATTTAAATTGTTTCTAATTTAATGCAAATCAAAATAATTAAAAATCAAAATGCAATCGAAATCATTCACAATACGGTATTAAAGAAAAAATAATGCAGTCCGTAAATGGTTGAGTTGTTTGCATTTTTTAAAACAATTTAAAGACAAGATAATTTATTTGAAATTTGTTTTATTTAAGCTTAACGAATGACTGATTTATTAAAAAAAAAGAAAAAAGTTTAAAAGCATTTTTAGCCAAGTGCCTCGATATACTCCAAAGGACATTTATCTATTCATATCATTCTAATATCTTTATTCGAGAAAAGAGACAACTTCAAGCTCATTGATCAGTCGGATTATCTTTGTGTTAGTGATTAATGAGTTTTATATCCTTGATGATAAATTTCAAATTAATTTCTGCTATCAATTGATGAGTATTTGAACAAAAATTAATAAAATAAGAAATAATAAAATGTGTAAAGGTTAACAGTGCCCAATAAGTCCATCATGATAACAGAATAATAAAATTTCTAGAATTCTCGAGTACTTATTGAAAAGGTAATTCAACGCTAAGTGATTTACAGCTTGATTGATGGACTTTTAAAAGCGTGTTTTAATCAAGTACCTCTAATACATGGTTCTATGTGAGCATAGCGCATTTAGTTTTTTTCTACTTAGATCCGATTATCTATTTAGGATATTTGTCTTGTTATTTAATAATAAACACATAAATGATTTGCATTTGATTGTTATAAGTTTGTTTTTTATTTTAAATTAATCATCTTATCGTTGTCAAAATGTATGAACAAAAAATTTAAAATTTTTAATTCCGAATTACTTAATAGATTAAGCTAACCAAAGTTGGCCATAACAAACAACAAAACCTTATTCACTAGAGACAAATATTTTCTTATAATTTTATAAACACCTATAGTCGCTATATGAAAAAAAAATAAAATAAAATAAAAAAGGTAAACTAAAATAGTCCGGACTCAAATCGGATTTGTATTGTTTTGGAAATTCATTCATTTGAAGAAAACTTATAATTTTAATTTACGCAAAAAAAAGCCAAACTTGGTCATTTATTATTTAAGTCAAGATTCCATATAATTTTATTAATTAAATTTTATGCAAGTTGGCTTATTTCTTTGGGTTATAAAATTAAATTCAATAAAATTAAATGAACTGTGTTCAAAATTAATTCTAAAATTTATTTATTTTTTTTGTTAAATTAAACAAATTACGTCTTTGCTACATTGATATAATAACGAGGAAACTACTCGAGATCTAAATGGATCTCAAAAACTATTAAACCTTTTTATATTTCAAGTATATTGAATTAATGTTTCGGATGAAATTTTATTATTAAGATACTTAAATGTGAGCCTTAAAAGTGGCAATATTAGTACCTGATAATTTTTTTTTTAGTTAGTAAACAAATAGAACACTTGAGATTGTAGATGGTTAAAATGTTACAAAAAAGTGGCCAAGCTTTAGTCGATTGTAATGAGAGCAAAAATGTTCATTAATTTATTTAGGTCTTTATCTATTAGCTGTAAAACTAAGGTAGTCTAAATAGATCAACAATGAGCAGAGATTGCAAGTGAGCTTTATGAATTTTTATATTAAAACAAATTTAATTTGCTTTTTTTTCCTAATAGGGTTTTGTTTTGAGGTCACATTTCAGCCTTAATTGAAAACTTCCTCCAAATTAGATCTACATACTATTCTCTTTTTTTATTAAAGCTCATTTTTTTTAATTAAAATATTTCAAAATCAAATCTGTATGTATCTAATCAAAACCCTTATCTGTTAATAATGTCCCTTAGTAAAATATTCAATATCTCAATTATTTTTGTCAAAATCTCAAGCTAGTCTAAAATTTGTGTATTAATAATGAAAAATTTACTTATTATTTACATGCAATGGCATCTATGGTTTATTTTTGGGTAAAAATTAGTAAAAAAATAAAATTTATTTATTGATTTTAAATACAGTAATTATAAATAAGATAATAAATTTTCTTCAATTTAATTAATTTATTTATTTAAGACAAAATTTCAAAAAGTAAGCTCCGCTTGGCGCGGAAAGTTCCAATAGGGTCGCGGACGCAGTTATTGTCCTAATTCAATTCAAAAACAAACTTAAGAAGTAGTATTTTTGCTAGATCAGAGAGCTGGTCATTTGGAATGTTTATAAATCTGGATTGTTTGAAAGCCAGGATCATGTTACATCCAATGCCGCTATCATTTAGAGAATCTGTGTTTTGTTTGAATTTATGATCTTAATGATGCACTAATAAAATAGAAGATAAATCGATATGTCTGTATATTTTCAATATAGCACGGGACATCATGGTCTAAGATTAATAAAACTCTGACTTAAACAAACAAGATAGATAGCTTCTAGTTTAAGTAGGCTGTTTTGTTATTCTAAAATTTCTTTATATTCATAAGTCTGTCCGAATCAGTAATTTAAAATAATTAAAACTTTAATTTTTTCTATTTTAATTGAATGTGTTAAGTTTATTTGAGGAAATTAAATGTGTCCTAGGCTTTTTGCACAGCTAATCCTATTGTATACAATAAAGACAATGTCAAAGTTTTAATTGATATGTGATATAAATAAATATTGTTTTAAATTTTTTAAAACATGTTGGTAATTTTTGTCTAATCTGGGTTAAGTATATCGAATATCAATTCTCAAGGATTATCTCTTTTAGCAAGTAGCTTTGATATTGTTATTTTTCCAAATTTAAACATGATAGATGCTCAATCAATCACTCGATGAGATAAGAAAATATTTCATCAGATTGTAAATCAACCATTCCGTTGGTTATCTGGACACAGACGAAAAATTCCAAGGTATGATTTGGCCAGTGAATTAGTATTTTTTTCAACATCTATCATAAATATTTAATTTCATTGTTTTTTAAACTGACATGTGATACACAGAATAAATATTGTATCAAAATGTATGCTCATTAGCTGGGCATTAATCCGACTCAGGCTTAATTAATACAAGCATGAATATCGAATATCATTTTATCTAGTTCTATTTCTCAAGATTAATCTTTAAATTTTAATGTAATCACCTAAAGGCACACAAGAGTCGGTTACTATCGATTTTATTTCTCTTGATATTAAGTCCATCTAGAAACTTATTTTTTTTAATTACGGCGTCCAGGATTTATTGATTTTCTTAAATTATTTTCTTTGATGAAAAAATAAGTTTATTCAATTTGACTGCATTTATTCTAATTGATTTTGATTTCTGAACAATATATGGGATACAGTAAACAAATGCTTTGTTCATTTTGGCACTCATTTATTGATGCTTGGATAAGTTGTAGAAAAAAAATTACCATCAATGGTTCAAGCTTGAATTACACGTGGTTTCGAGTTACTAAAAAAATAAAAATAATTTTTTCTTTTTATTTAATTAATGCTTGATTTATTCAGCATTTACTATATTAGGTAATTAGTTTTTGTTTAATTTTAGGATATGTCCATTTTTAAAATTTGGATTTACAAATGTTTGAGAATAAATTCTTTAAATATTTATATTTATTAATTATATTGTTAAATGAGGGTACAATAAATTCATAAACAAGTCTAGCAATCTGTTTAAATCGGGCAAAAAAATTTAATTCTTCCGAAACTGGCCATTTAAATCTGAACTTATTTTAATTTTATATTTTTCTTAAAACCACTAGTAAAAATTCTAGTTAAAAGATATTTTGTAACTTATTTAAATTGGCCAAATTAACTTAAAGTATTATTATACAAAATATAATATAAAAATCTCATAGTGGTTGAATCCCATGATTTTTAAGTTTATCGATTTAGTTATGTGTTCGATTTCCCAAGCTAAGATTAGATAATTCTTTAAAGTTGTTTAAAAAAGTAATAATAATTAATCAAAATGCTAAATAAATTGTTCAAGTCAAATAATTAGGATTAGAGTTTATTTAATAAATAAAATTTTGCCAACAAGTACAATCAACATTTATTAAGATTTTGTATCTGTAAAGCTCTATTCGAATATTGTTTCCACGAAAAGAAAATATTAGCTGCGAAAGCCTACAAGTTGTGCCACAAGCCGAGCAAGCTATCAATTCATAAAACAGAACTAATAAAAGATGAAATAAAAATTTATTAGAAAAAAATAAAATAGGCTAGAATAGTTATTTACATTGGTGATTGGCAATTAGATGTAGCCAAATTCTAGTGATAAATGGTCACGAAAGGAACCAATTTGACAGATAGTTGATTAATTTTAATTCAAAAATGATTTTTAATTTTTTTAGTCTTAGCATTTTTTTTTAGTTTTTTTTTATTTTTTGATCGAGTAATCGGCCTACTATTCGACACCTTTGTCAAAAGAAAAGATACTTAAAGGTTAGGCCCAAAACGGATTTGCTTCATTTAAATTGTATTCAACAGAAAGTAAAGAGAGTAGGATTAAGATATTTATGAATAGATATATTCTATTTTAGTTTAATATTTATATAGATGTAGGCTTAAAGAAAGCGACTAAATTCAAATAGTTGTAGATTCTTTTAAATTAAAAACTTATTCGTCAAGTTCAAACTTTCGACACAAACACTTAGACTCGGATCATTCGAGTATTTACAGGCTTCGCGCTTAAGACTCCCGTTTTTAATTACTTCAAGTGCTTTAAAAACTGATTCAGCTAAGAAAAGTAATTAAAACCGCATTCAATTATTTAAAATCGTTCTTTTGCTCCATTTTTTAAGTGCCAAAAGTTTGTCTTAATTTTACATTAGGGCCCTTAAGAGCGAACTCAAACACATGAGTTTTATCTTAAATTCTGATTTAATAATCATTTATTCAATCTTTATCGCTTGTCATTTTTGTACATATAGCTCAGAGCCATAATAAAATATACATTAACTAAGCTAATTGAGATAGGACTTTTTTGCCTATTCTATAATAAATTTTCCATGCATTTTAAAAAAGGACTCTTTTAAAATCATAGATAAAATTGTCATTTTTCAAAACCATTTAAACTTTTTTAAATTTAAATTGTAAAAGTTTGATGATCAATGGTCAAAATAAATCTTGCCTTTGTAATGTTAACATTAGTACCCTTGGACCCGTCTATCCGATCTCCTCGTTAGACGTATTGGAGCAGCTATTTATGCTCCTTTCTAACTTAAACGCTCATGGTTAAGTTAGTTAATTAAACCAGTGATATTGACAAAGATGTCGCTATATCACAGCCTTCAGATTCAAAATTGGTACTTTTACTGCTCGAAATAGGGGTGGGAAACCGGTTCAATTTTGAATAACAGAAGTATTAAGAAAAAAATATTTCTTTTTCAATTTTTTTTATAAGAATTGAATTTTTCTCAATTTTTTAATTGAAAAAATATAAAATTTATAAGGAATAAAAGTTGTTCGATCGAAAATCTTCTTTTGATTCTTCGGATATAATCGGTTTAATACAAAACCGGTTCATTTTTGGAACCGGTCTCCCACCCCTAGTTGGAACAAGTACAATTTTTAATGGTAATTTGGATGAGAAATTCAAAAGACCACTAAGTATTGCGAGTTTTCTATCCATTTTATGCCAACAATTGGCAGTTCCAAGCAATTTTAATCATTTTTTTTAATTATAAGCGAAATAAATTCTTGCTTGCTATTCATTTAGGAATACATAATTAAGAATTCTCTCAAGGGTCCAAATAAACGATTCTGCTATCTTTTTTATTTATTTGTAAGATAGCCAGACAGGTTGGAACGGAACTTGGTCCTTCCTTTCAGCTAAATGATTTGAATAAAATGATTGTTAGTCTTTTTTTACAAAAAATTCCTCATAATGATTCTGTTATCTTAATTATTATCTAATAGATCATTAAATTAAAAAAAAAGTTATAATCAACTACAGAAGAGTTTTAGCACAATTTATCTATAAAGTAAATGATAAAGATTTTAAAAATTAATTCTAAAGTCAAGTAAATATTTTGGTTAATTGGATAGATGTTGGTTTGGTTGGATAGCCCATTACCATACAGATGATTGATATTTTCAAGCAGATAAATTAAACTTTATTCTGGTATGTGTTCGAAATTGTGGGGCTATGGAAGCCTCGTTGATAAGGCATCGAAAATAGCACAAATTTCAATAGCTTAATTGAGTTCGTGCTGGTATAATATCAAACGAAACTAATTAAAATAAACAAAATCTCAAATTTTTGTTTATTTCAAACGGAACCAAGAAAATACAAAAAAAATAATAAAAAAAGGTGATAAAGTTTCGAATATTTGGTGACACATTTCAAACAAATATTCGAATGCTCAAAAATTTCTGCTATTTGACGGCTTCATATGCTTGCTCAGCGTTCGCATTATCTCTTAGAAAAATAAAAACTAAATTTTTTCTCTAAACAGTTAATTCAATTTAAATTTTTCAAAAAAATATATAGCCAAACAATAGCCGATAATAAAACTATTCGTAAACATTAAATACCGAACAGTATTTTTAATCTAATTTGGGCATTTTTATCACCGAAAGAGCAGGTTTTTTTCCTATAAAAACCAAACATTACTCAATATTAACACATTAGTATATTTTATACAAAGAGAAACCGTATTACATAAGCATATTATTCAATAAAGTCATTTTAAATTAAAATTAAATTGGCTACTCGCATGAATTTATTATCCTGTTTATTATTTATTTTTTTTAAATTTAGCTTGATTGCTTAGAAAATTAGTAATTACACGAGCTCTATTTTACGCATGGTCAAATTTAGACAAGATTTTAAAAAAATTAATTTTTAGCATATTTTTCTTTAGGTCATTAGAATTACGAAAAACATGCGTTGGTCCAATAGAGCGCCTAAACATATTGATCTAGCCTAGGGCTATTTGATTTTGTTCGTACATATTTTTTGCTCATATTTTCCACCAAATTAAACACTTTTATATCAATCAATGAGAATTAAAATGATTAATTAAGCTGGAATTAAGTCTTTTCTAGCCGTTCAGCAAAAATAAAAATTTCCTCACCTGCACTACAAATATTAATTTACTTTTTTCTACATTGTTTGTTGGATGGCGATTTTTCAATTTCTTTAAATTTTCCACAGAAAATTAATTAATTTAGAAAAAAAAAATTTAAATCTTTGGGTCTAAATAGGCCCAGTTTAAACAAAAGTTTATAATAAATTAACTTTGTCCTAATATTTATTTTATCTTTTTTTTTAGATCAATAAACTTACAGATTTATTCAAATGTTTATCTCATCTAAACATTGGACATAGAAATTTTATCTGATTTTACCTTTTTCGTTTATCGAATAGAATTTACGAAAACTATCACCTTTACGAACAAAAAAAAATATTCTACTGATTACTAATTTGTTAATTGTGACAAATTAAGCATTGGATTTTTTTTAATCATTAGAGCATATCTAATTTTTGAGTCGTCACTTGGTAAACCAAGAAATAAAAATAATTCAGTTATAAATAGACGTCAATTTATTCAGCTAAAAACATTAAGCAAACATTTTCAAAATATTTTCTAAACACTGAATTTTTATTATTAAAATGATAAATCCGGATATAAATTGGAGTAGAAAATTCAATAATATGATAAAAATGATTTTTTTGCTAATTGCATTAGTTGGTATGGTCCAATCGAGCATGAATATAGTCAAGTTACCATCTTTGTACTGGAGTACCAATAATCGTTTGTTCACGGACATAGCTGATACCAGTTACTACCTCAAATTAAATGCGCATATTGGAGACAGCATCGATCTAGTGTGTCCCAGAACGTCCCTAAACGACAATACCTACGAATACTCTCTCATTTATAAAGTAGGTTCCAAGTACGAATTTGACAATTGCTTAATTAACCCGGAAAATTATGAGACAGTGCCCATTTTGAAATGTGACAAAATAAATTCAATCAATTCAGTTAAGTTTACCATCTATTTTGTGAAATATTCACCAGTTCCAAATGCACTTGAATTCGAGGAAGACAAAGAGTACTATTTTTTGTCCACATCGAGCGGTGCCAAAGAGGGCATCAATCACCAAGCAGGTGGTTTATGCTCAAAGTTTAATATGAAATTTTCAATTAGAATAAATTCTAATCAAAATTCAAGTCTATTGCAAAAATTGGTACAAAAAAGTGACACTGGCTTAAATGAGTCTGGTAAAAGCAATGTAGCAAATAATTTGGCTCTTCAATCAGTTTCTCAATTGTCCAAATTGGATCTGTTTACATCTGGATCGACTATTTTTAAACCAAATTGGACTATTTTTATTTTAGTTAATTTTTCAATTTTTTTCATCCTTGCTTAGAATATCTAACAGTGTAAACAAGCACCCGATCGACTCTAAACTATGTATATTATCATCATATATATTTTTTTCAATTGTAATATATATTTGTAAATTTATTTAATATTTTTTATAATAATACCTTTTTGAAATAAAATTCAAGTTAAATAAATTTTTTGTTTTAATTTAATTATCGGTCATTTTGATGATGGTTTTGCTTTACACTTTAAACAAAAATTGAGCTCTTTGTTTATACAAGATTATTTTTTTTTATTTCTTAAGGAAATAGTTTAACAACATCTTAATCTATCTTTGAGTTTTTATTACAAGGAAAATATTCGACGTGTAAGGATTAACGGGTCCTCTATCAAATATCAATAATGTTTGTATTAGAATTAGGTTTTCTTTTTCTGATATGTTGACGATATCTTATCAAGCTAGAAGAGTTAAACAATTTTATCTTTTCAAACTTCAAAATCTTATCTAGTTTTATCTGATCGACCTCATGTTGATCTAAATTAGATAAAAAAATACATAAATGTTCCCAGATTTTTAACACTTTTTTTTTTTTTAGGAGGGACAATACCTTTACCTAAAATTTGAAGTTAATTTAATTATACTAAATATGATAACTTGTTTAATAATACCCACCACATACTTCTAAATTATATTAGAAAAAATTATAACTTAAATTATTAACTTCTTTAACTTCTGGACTATAAACAAGCTCTGGCTTTTCGTATCTTTCTTTAAGCCATATTAAATAAGCTATTTAAATCAGTTTTAAATTTTGAATTTTACAAGATGCTTAAATAACAATTGTTGTCGGATTTGATTTTGTGTTCAAATTTAAAAAAATATAAATCTTTTAATTATATAATTTAATTAAAAGTTAATTTTTAGACACTTAACATGAGTGTGTGAGCCCACCACTGCCATTGGACAGTGTTGAGTTGTAGCAGCCTATTCCATTAAATATATCCAAAGTAGCTTTGCTTTAAATTTTACCAAATTTTCCTGTAACTTATTCCAGTGTAGAACTACTCTGTTTTAAAGGCATAATCTTTTCTAATTGGACTATTAGACCGATTAGACCTTTTATTACTGATCTATTTACCAGATCGCTGAACATGGTTAACTTTTCTAATCCACTGGAATAATTAGTGAATGATTCACTAATTTGTACATTTCAATCAAATTTCTTCTCACTCTTTTCCACTCAACTTTGTCAAAACCGCTCTAGCTAGCCTCAATTGATACGAAATTCTTCTTAGCGATACAGCCATCTTTGCTGTTTCTGTTCCTTCTCAAACTCATTCATATCACTTTTCATGCTTAGATTCCAAGCCTGCATTGTTCAGTCTAGGTGAGGTCTATCCATTGATGTATACAGTATAAACCACAACTTCTCCTCTATGCTTATAAACGTTCTTTAGCATTCCAAGAACCCTATTCACTTACGCACATATATTTTTAGCTTGGCAGGTCCAGTTTAAATCTGATGAGACCATCACAACCAGATTCCTCTCACACTCTGCGGTTATCAATATCGACTTGCTCTCACCACTTTTTAAAACATATCTATGCCTTGCATTTAGTCTGCCAAAATGTATCACTTTGTACTCATCAGCACACAGTCCCATAAATTAAGCAAACTATGTTTTTCCATTACCAAATATTATCCTCAATATTGAAGACATAAAAATTAAGTAAAATAAAGAATATTTCAATTTTTTTCAGACAATTGGTCAATCTAAGATTTAGTTCTTTGTTTAAGATAAAAACGCTAAGTTTTATTCCAAACTGAAAACAAATTACAGAATTGAAAGACATTAATTAATTAATTGTATCATTAAAATTTAAGGTTTAATTGAGAATCAAACCAAGGACATGGTTGATTTTTGCTATCTTTAACCTTTTTTAATGGGCATTTTTCATATTTGAAGCTCAAATTTCTTACATTTTTTTGATTTTTCTGATATTCAATTAATTAGCGAAGTAAAAAAGTAAGTGACTTTCTAAAAGTTATTTTATAAAAAGATCGATTTATTTAAAACAAATATTTTAAAATAACTATAATAATTTACAATTAATTTTTACAAAAATTAAATTCGAGACATTTTTTAAATATCTATGGCTAATCTTTTAGTTAGAATTTACATTTAAAATTATTACACTAATTGTTTAAAACAAAGAGTAATTGAATAAAAATCTTCGAACAAAATAAAATCTTAATTATTATTATTAACTAATCTTTGGATCAACAATGGTTTTTCAGTAATAGACGGCTTCTCAAGATACTTAATTGGCTCACATGGGACTAAAATTTTAGCGCTCATGAGCTCTGCTGAGCAAACAGGCTCGAAATTATCAACAAAACGCTTGACAACTTGATCACCAATTTTTTGTTTAAGCCATCGATGAGTTTTATTATATTCATAGCTGAAGCTTAAAGTTAATGATATATCATCTAATTTGGTTAATTTTATTTGTAATGTTTGATTGTCAAAATTAATTTTTGTAAATGGAAGTTTTTTATCATGTTTAAAATGTCTTAAAATTTGAGGATCGAAATCATATCCATTTAGAACTAGGTCTATTTCGGTCGCAGAGGGATTTATTTCGCAATTTTTCATCCATCCATTTAAAATGGAGCCTGATATGGTATAATAGTTATGAAAAGATTCCAAAACTGATTTCACATAGACCAGCTTTTGAGATATGCCAATTTCGCTATTTTTATCAAATTGGTATTTTGATCCAAAATCACCCGAATAATTGCCTAATGGTTTAGCCAAACTACACTCAACAAACTCGGAATATTTAAAGTCGAACAAAAATTTATCAATAACTTTTGGTATCCTAATTGTCTGAAATTCTCGATCAATTACTTCAACAGTTTCAAACCTAATATAACATTTTTATTTATTCTATTTAAAATATTTTATTTTAAATAATTTTACTTGTTAAGAGCTCTTGGTTTATCGCTGAACAATTTTAATAGGCCGTCGATCTGATATTCATCTTTGGGTATCCATAAAAAAGTACCCCGCTTGTACACCGTGACCACCTGTACAGTCAAAAGGCCACATTTGACATAAATACTAGCCAAAATTTTAATCGTAAAATATTCTGTAAAAACAGGTATAATATAACAACTAAAATTTTTTATTGATTTTAAATCCTAAATAAAACATTAAGATAATTTTTTAAATTAAAATTAAAATAAAATTTGTTTTACTTCTAAAAAATTAATTGAATCTTGAATATTGATTCCATAAGTGACCAAAGAGTATTCTTTATATTTTAGAAAATCAGCTATAAGGAGAGATTCGGTTTCGATAGTGTTGCCAAGTTCTTTATTAAGCTCAATTAAAACTCCTATGTCCAATAGATAAACATTATTTTTGGACAAAATATTGTTTAAATGGAAAATTGTGCTTGATGTTACATTTAAAGAACTAGGTTTATATGAATAACTTGACATGGTGTTGATCATTTCAGAAGTGAAAAGCTCGTTAAGATAAAAGAAAAAATTGAAATGGTCAAGATGTAGACTCTTTTGGTGTTCATTTATGTCCATAGAAAAGGGCGAATCGTCGAGCTTGCCGTGATAAACATACAAATTCCATTGAAACATGTAGAAACCCATCATAAATATGTAGGTAGATCTTTTTTTATAAAGATTGTATAAAAAACGTCTCATCTTTGGTGATATTTTGTTGAAAAATTAAAATTTAAAATTGAGTAAACGAGTTTTTTCATAATACAAGTTGCCATGAAAACTTCGCAGCCAAATAATGCATTTTTTTTTAATTCCAAATAAGCTTGACACAATTCAAAAATTTTATAATTTTTATTTTTTTTGTTTATAATTATTATTTATATAAAAGTGTTTAATTCTAAGAACTTAATTTTAAAGCTTAATAAGGTTTTAAATTCATTGACCATAAAGCGCACTTACTAGAGTAAGCTTTATGTAAAATTTTTTAAAATCCTTTATTTCTATCATAAAATAATTTTCATTCATTTTTTTGTTTCATTTTCTGAATGAAATAAAATTTGGCCTAGATGAGAAGTTTATAAGGCGGATTTTTTTTGAGTAGTGATAAATAGAACTATTTCCGAAATAATGTTAAAAAATTAATGAAATTAGTTGTTTAGATCATCTTAATCAGTTCATTAGCCCATCACCAAGAGCACTTAAACGAAAATTCATAACATGCTGTACATCTGGTTCATTTCCATGGATAAAAACTCCAAACCTGATATCAGGAATCAAACTATTTTAAAACGCCAAATAACTTAATTGAATAAAATCATTCACTTTTTAGTCTATATTATCATCATTATTGCTCACTATTTTACTTAAAAAACAGAATTTTATTTGCCAAGACCAAGATGATGCCGTGAGATTTATAGCTAAAGTTTTTTATGCTGCATCAGTTAATAAGTTTGAAATAATTAGCATTTCCTTTTTGTAATTACTAACAGAAAAAATTTAAATATCAATTTAAATTTTAAAACACTAATTTGAAATCTATTTTTCTTCTTCAATTTGATATATTATAATTTTAAATCTTTTATTACAAGAATTTTTTTAATTTAAATTCTTGTAAAAACCTATTTAATAGGTTAATTGATAATAGTTAGTTTAAAAAAAAATCAATCTCAAATGAATTCAAACTAAAATACCTAACCTATATGGCACTTAACTAAAATAGTTTTACGAAATAGAAAATTAAAACAAAGTTTAAAAAAAATTTTTTTTTAGATTTAATAAGAGCTTTAGTTATTTGTCAATAATTTCTAATAGTTTAAAGATTTTTGAGTTAAAGATTATTATTTTTTTGGTTTAATTTAGAATCAAAACTGAGTTTAAAATAAAAAGCTGTGATAAATATTCTTTTGAAAATTAGAATCTAAAAATTACAAGTTGAAATGGTATAATTATAAAATTAAGTGAACAATAAAATTAAAAAAATATTAATTAAATTTAATTAGCTATGTATTTTATTTTTTATTATTAAAATTGATTGAAAGTTATTTGTTGTTCAAATTCATTTATTTAATTCAAAATTAGCCTTTTTCACATGAGAAAAACGAATTAAATTCAAAAACTTCAGGTGAAAAAAATAAAAATTATTTTTTTAATTTTTTTTTTCATTATTTAAGTGTTTTGACATATTTTGCTCATTTTAAATCAAATTAAAAAGGCAAACAAAAAATTTTCAGCAACTTTCTAAGACGCTAAAATTGAAAACAATCTTGATAAAATTTTAAAAACATTTTAAAACATCAACAATAATAAAATAAGCTAAAATTTATTCAAATTATATATTTATTTAAAGAATATTTTAGACAAAGTCCTGACCGTGGAGAATGGAATTTAAATTGATTAAAATAATCTTTGAAAAGATCTTCTTTTGAAAGATCAGTGAGCACAATTTTGATATAGAATAAAAAATTATTTTTATTTTTAAATTTTATTTGCTTACTATCATTAATTGCTAAAATATGAAAATTATAGTATATTTTAGTTCCAAAGGCGTATCACTGGTATTTACAAACCCAATTCAAAGCATTTAAATAAAATTCCAAATAATAGGCTAAAACTATACATCAGGGAATGTTTTTTTTTAACTAGAAGCAAAAATAATTCTCTTTTCTTTTAAATAGATAACTTTCAAATTAAATCATATTTAGTACCAATTTCTTAGTCGTGGATTCATGTTGCTTGGAGTTCCATACCATTTTATACTTTCTCCATTGACTGAAAAATTTCTCATTTCACCGATAAAAAACTCCCTTGATCTACATGCGAAAGGAGGCTTTATAGTTCCTTTGATTTGAAATTAATAAATTTTTTCATAGCTAAAATAAAAATCCAATATACCTGGATGTCCAGCGACAAAAAGATCGCCCCTAATGGGATAAACAAGCTCATGTCTGTGACGCTTGGCATAAAACTCATTTTTGACTTTCATTGTCATGCAATTGCCATTAAATTGAATGCTAACATTGACCCATATGTCGTTGTTAAGTGAGGATGATGGAAATTCTGTCCAACAGCTGTCAGGCTCTCCGTCGATTAGCATAGTTGCTTTAAGCTTTAATAAATTTAAATAATTATCTATAAACTTTATTTCTAATAAAAAAAATTATACTTGAGAATTGTAAAGCTCTACAAAAAATGAATCACTACTCGATGGGTCAACAATAATCATTAATATGCCATTTTTGGCTGCTGTTTTAAAATCAAATGATACTTTAAATTCATCTTTGATTGTAAAATGTTCAGCTTTTAAAATTAAAAAATTGGTTTGACTTGTTTTTATAATATTCAAAATTAAATTACTTAATAAGCCAAATGAAGAACCATTAAAGATAGCACCTAGTTGATGACTTCGATTCACTGGTAAAAAAGAAGGACTTGCCTTTACCAAACAACCCGCAAGACTTAATCCTGAATCGTTTTCAGAATGCTTGACATAAGTGACTTGACGATTGTTGTCATTATTGTCATAAAAATAAGTAACACTTGAGTTCTCGCAGTCGCTATCTGAAGAAGATGAAGAAGATAGCTTGGATAGCTGAGACAGTGATTTGGACCTGAGGGCAGATGATGACAAAGATCGTCTGCGGGTTGATTCAAATGATTCAGTCAGGTTATATTTGTAATTGGATTCCTGGAACTGGTTTTGGTCAAAAATTTTGGTCGAGCTAGCAAAACTTGGTTTTTCATGTTGCACCTTGATGTTAATGACATTTTCATTTCGGGAGTTTGAGCGAAAACTTTTTGGTCGTGACTCGCGATTTATGCTCACTATAGAAGTAACTGATGGAACTCGAACCATTGTCACTGCAGGTCTTGCTGGACTCTCAATCCGCTGGCGTACTGTCTGATTAACAGACTCATATAGGTATTTATCACTTACCAACGTGCGTCTATAAGACATTTTTTACCTACTTGTCATTAAATGATAAATAAAATAATTAATAACATTCTTTAAATTGCGAAATAAAATTTATAATTTTTTTTTAAAGATTAAGGTGTTTGATATTTCTTTAGGTAAATTAAATTGGTAAATATAATTTATTGCTTTGCTTTTAAAAATATGAAAACTGATGCTCCCCCTGATTCTTTAAAAATAAAACAACAAATAAAACAGCTGCTGAAGACATTTAAAACATGTATATATTATTCCAATAATTAGGCTGAAAGTAATATTAGAAAATTAAGTTATTTTTTGATAGAATTACAATAAAAAGCTTCCTAGCCACTTTTTTATCGAGTTATATAGGTGAAAAGGGATACCAATGTGCTCGTTTACGTTTGTTTATCAGACTAGGCATTTCTAAGAATTGAAAAGAAAAAAGTTAATCTAAATATAATTAATTTTTTAGGCAAAAAGTTAAAATATCATTGATTGAACCAAAACAGTTTTGTTTTCCTAAAGGTAAATTTTGTGTGCAATGACATTTGGGCTAATTTGGCAAAAATAATTTTAACTTAATTAAATTAAAAAGTGCTGAGGTTAATCAAATCGACAAGTGTAAACATTAATTCAAAAACGTTGGTTTATCTTTAATTATTTTAGTTTGGTAAGGCCTTAAATTAACCCAATTCATTTAGATTAAACTGATTTTAAGTAAATATCATAAAATCATAAATGCAAATTTTTCTACATTAATATAATAACACTGATTTTTGCTAGTTAAAATAGGTGTTTGTTCTTACGATATTTATTTTAAAGAGTTCGAGAGTTATATAATAATATGGATATTTTTGAATTAATGAAATTTCGCCTAAAATGACAACTGTCTAATTTGTATGCCATCTAGTTGTTGAAATCAAAAGTTTTACCAGGTAAAATTAATTAAATTAAGAATGTTTTCAATTTATTCAATAAATTTAAAATTTATAAACAATTAAATAATTGTTGTTAAAAATGAAAGTCGTAATGTATCGTATAAATTAAATTATGTATTTGATGTTGGCTCATTAAAAAATGTTTTTACAAAGCTCATTTAGAGATTTAAGATTTAGAAATTAGAAAAATATTGTACTTTTGCTTTTTAAAGTTGTTCTATTTTGAAAATTATATTAAGACAAAAAATTAAAAATTAAATAGACATTTTATTCGAAAAGATTAGAACCCTTAAAGCATTATTAATTAATTTTTACTAGTTGCTCTAAAAAATTACATAACTAAATTGAAAATTTTTTCTGTATTAATCTTAATATTTCTAAATAATTAGCTAGTGAGATTGATTCGAAATCAGCAGATAATCGAAAATGCTTTTATAATTACTGCACAATCAGAATAATTTTCTAGACAAAATAAAAATAAAATAAAATAAAAGATGCTAATTTGAGAATAAGAGAATTTTTCGTTTTTAAACGTGTCTAGTACTTAAATTAAAACTACACTCTCATAAGAATTCTTAAGTTTTTGTCTATCAAACTTGTCGATCAATTAAGGATATATAATTTAAGCTACTCATTTATTAGAATTTAGAAATTACTCTCATTTATCCTAAAAAATTTTAAATTCAAAAAAATATCCATGAGTATTTATATGTGATTTGATTAATTGATACTGGAATTTATCTTAAAAGATTTTTTTAAATGTCAATTGTTGAAAAATTTGCTTTTAGAACGTAAAACTTATGGGAATTAAATAGTTGATTTTAAAAAGCAAACACGATTTAATGTGTGTAAGTAAGCACCATGTTATTATTTTATGGTAACATAAGTTTGATGGTAAAATTTGAATTTTAAAATATACATGGATTCTGTTACGTAACCCCTCCGAACAGCTCAATAGCTTAGAATTTTAAATTTTTCTCTTAAATAAATATCTAAAAGCATTATCTAAATGTGCTGTCTTTTATTTGGTTTACATTTATCTTGATAGTATACAGACTTAAAAGACGAATAATTCGTTTTATCTATTTATTTTGAATATTTTGGCGTCTTTTCTTACATTAATCATATTTTAACATTTATCACTTTATTTAAGAGACGTCAATGTGCTTTGGAAAACAAAAGGTTACCACAATGAATGTGTATCCAAGAATGTTTTTGCTTCCAAAATTGTTTTATAAACAGGTCTCTAAAACAACGAATATTGAAATTTTCCAATGACATTTTTACTGAGTTAAGTCTTCAAAAATATTAAACATTGACTTTTAAAATTTTTTTTAAATTCAATAAGAATCTTAGCAAACCTCCCCTTTTAGCTTAAAGATGACATTCTAAAAGATAAAATAATTCCAAAATTGTATAAAATTCAGCCAGAATTGAAAAAAAATTAAAATCAAGCTTTATTTTGTTTTGCCTAAACGATATACACAAATTTTAAAATCATATAATAATTTTTTTTTATAATTCTGTAAATCTTTCAACAAAATTTAATTAAATCAAAAATTATGAATTAAGGTTTATTTTTTCGTAAATTTAACCAAGTAATTATTTTCCGGATAAAAGGTGTGATTCAAAAAGGCCCGACTTGTAATTTTAAACTAATTCCTAATTCATGAATCAACTAGATATTAATTTAATACTTTTAAATTAAAAAGCTAGAACGAAATTAGATAACTTTGATCATAGAAACCTAGAAGAAAAAATCAATTTTTTTTTTCAATATTAAAAAAAATCTTTTTTGTTAATTGAGATCTTTTCAATTTAATAATTTATTTTTAACCCTTATCTTTCTAGTTTGAGTGATAAAGATACAAATAAACAATAAAACACAATATGTTTTTTTGATTAAATTTCATCCAAGTCGAAGGAAGATTGATTACCTATTAAATGCTGCCTAAAATTTAGTTATATAATCTCAAATATATTTATATTTTTTAAGGAAACAAATTAAATATAGAATTGTGTTACGATTTATAATAAATTAAAATATTTTATAAAATAGTTAATTTGTGCTCTTAACTTTATTGACAATTTGATCTTTGAGAACTTGGGACATCAAGCCGTGTATGCATTCTATTACCACTTTTTTACTGTCTTTACACACTTTGGATAGTTTGTCTTCAGACTGCTTTGACGCGTCCCTCAAGTCAAACGCTCCGATGAAACCACCTTTTCCCAATTGAGACTCAGCCTCTTCAAGTTTATCAGCAATGTCAAATATTTGTCCAGTTGTATAATCTGCATTCTACAAAAATATAATATTTAGATACAATAAATAAACAAATTTTTATTTGACTTACACTGAGCAAGCTTGAAGAACTAAGTGTGTTAACCCAGTATCGATTCCATAAAAATTCCAATAAGCTTTTGTCCAAAATTGATTTAAAATAAGAGACATCCAGGGAATAATATCTGGAAAAGACAAAAATTTTTTTAATTAAAAACAATACTGATTTCATTAATACATTTTTTACCTTAATTTGATATTTTTTAAATTAAAAACTTGCTATCTTCCTTCTTATTAATAAACATATTTTTCAACTTTGATTTTAATTTTTTAATTAATAGTGTAATTTTAAAAAATTCTCAATAAATAATTTTCCTTTTTTAATTTTTATTAAATTTTAAATTTAGGCAAAAAATGTATTCCGAAATAAAAAAATCTTACTGTTTACAATGCACTCCGAAATCCTCAATTTTGCTCAAAGGTATGCTTTGATACTCAGATGGTTCTTCGTCTGGGGGTTTATAATTTTTGGGATATGTTCTAAATGCTCCAAGATTAACCTTTCCCGACGACACAGTTCTTGTCGGATCGACGACAATTGCAACCCATGGCTCCTGAAATTGCTGATTTAGCATTTGAGTGCTTACGTCTATTCCAGATAACCAACAGCCGTATCCCGGATGACTATGATACCATCCGATTACGTTCTCTAATCTATTTACTTGCTTTGCCATGGCAGTATATGTGACCATGTATTCGTAGGCTTGGACATGGGCGTTTACTCTTGTCTCAGTACCCTCTACTGGGAGAGCAAATGAGTCCATAACAATCATTGTTTGTCCGTCGACTTTTCCCAATAATAGACCCATCACTTCAATGTTTCCTCCAGAGCGAGCATGAATCACCATTTTGAGCAAAGCCAAAGCTGAAATTCGAACATTTTTAAAATAATGTGGATCCTTTTCCCATGGTTTTTCAGAAAGCAAATTACGATGAGCTGTTTCGTCATACTTGTACAACTCTTCGACAGTTGTTATATCTACAAAATGTTTAAAAATTTAAATTTTTATTTTTATTTCAATTAATTACTTTTAAAAATAGTCAAATTTAAATTACTATAGGTTATTTATTTATTTAAGAATCAAGTAAAAAAAAAAAGATTTTTTATGGTACCTTGTATTTTATTGTTTATCTCCCAAGTTTTTCGAGCAATTTCTGCTTGAGATGTTTTTGGAGCTGAATCGGTGTCCATTGGTTGACTAGACGACATCTAAATTTAAAATTAAGAATTTAAATTCTTTGTTTATCTATATAAATCATTAATGGACACAAATTAGATAACTATATCTAAATTATTTTCAAATAAAATTTTTAAATATAAAATATTTATTTAACAATTAGAAAAAAATTAACGCATTTAAAAATCATAAAAAAACCTTTCTTTCATTTCAAAAAAATTCGAAAAATTCTCATTTGATATTTCTTTGCACTTAGAACAATTTGTCATTTCTTCATTTAAAATGCTGCACAAAAATTCTTTTATTTTAGTATAAACAAAGCAATCTTGACTTTCCGGTTTGCATATATTCAAATGATCTTTATTCTTGACTAAATAAAATTCTCCATAATCAATGTTGGCTGAAGTCTCAGTAACGGTGGTGGTGTACAAATTAAATCCTAGATAGGTCAATTGTCCCTCGCACAAACTCAGTATTTTTAATTTATTATCTTTTCTTATCAATTCCATGAATTCGTTGTGCAAACTGACCAAGTAATCACTATGAGTTGACAGCTCGAATAATTCAACAGATGGATTGGTGGCAAATTTGAACTTGGTAACTGTCTTGGCTATTGATGAGCCCAAATGAGGCGTACTCAAAAAAATTATACCCTTGGTATTTTCCAATATTTTGCGAGTCTTTTCACTCAATTTACTCAGATTCAGCAATAGCTGCTTGATGATCAATCCGCCCATTGAATGGCATACCCACACACATGGTCTATCTCCTAAACCAACCTGGTCTAGTTCTTCTAATAAATCCACAGCTCTTTGCTTAATGCCTGATTTTAATCTTATTTCTTCGATTAACTCTTGGCCCCAAAGACTGAACAAAGATTCATAATTAACACCCAATATTCTTACATTTTTTTTTCCAAGGTCTTCCGGTAGCCATTCAGCAGGCCAGCAATGGCAGTAAAATCTAAATTTTTTGTCAATATAGGCATTTAGCTTGTTTACAAGCTCTGATTTTGAGCTAAGAACCAAATCATCTTGTCTCCATGTTTTGAACACACTACCACGAAGACCATGAATGAAAACTATGTCAATTTGGTGTTTATGATTGGTCCGTGAATCAGACTGCTTTGCCAAATCGGAATAAAGTGGATATAGTGGAAATATTAAATTAGGATATAAAATTGAGTTTAATTTGTTGCTTTGAGAAAGGTTGTGAAGAATTTTGTGAGCAATAAGCTCTTTGGTAATGTCTAATTTGTTTGGATTTTCTCCCAAATTGGTTCTCATCTCATGAATTCTCTTCAACCATCCGGATTCCACAAACAACCGTCTATTTTTTGCTTTCAAGCTTATAATGTTCAGACAATTTCCGATTATTTGGACGCAAATCTCATCATGTTTGTATTTTTCATACAATAAGAGCAAATATTCCATGCCACCTAGTCTCAGAAATTCTTCCTCATCATTGCGCACCATTCGATCTAGCAACTCAAAAATAAAAGCCTCATTCTTTTTTATTAATTCAATTTTAATTTTTTGTTTAAAAGATTTAATTTTGTCCATTTTTTTATCTGTCGATAGATCTAAAAATTCATTTAAATCATCGTCATCTAATTCGTCAAGTAGATTTTCCAGATCATCTGACCAAACATTTATTTTTGTTCTATTGACTACATACTCTGATATGGTCAACGATTTAAGTTGGTCATTGATTTTTTTGAATATTTTTGGATCAAATTTTGAATTTACAGAGGAAAACATCTTCTGAAATTCGAATAAAATAAAATAATCTGGATCGTCAAAAATACTGCTCGGTTTTTTAGTGCTGTTCATTTGGTCCAATTTTTGTCTTGTACCTGGAGGTTCAGAACGAAAAAACCTATTATCACAACTGTGAGATTTGTAAGCAAGGTCAATAGCTAAATCATAATTTATCAGCTGACTAATATACATTGCCAAACCATCATTTAAAAAAGGATTTGGTCTCGGTCTGGATAAGCGAAGTTTGGTCAAATTCTCTAATTTGGTCATTGACTTAGACCAATCAGTGGATAGCTTATCTAATTCGGTGATGCATTTTTCAAAGTTTTTCCCATTTTGTTTCCTTTCTGCGAGCTTTATTAAAGCTATGGCATTTTGAAATCTTGGCAATGATACCAAATTCTCCAAATTCGGAATTTCTATGTACTCTGGAGGCTTATTGATCAAGTTTTTTGGATCGAAGTAGTCACAGGTCACAGACTCTGACACTGGTTCTTTTTCATTGTGAGTTTTTGGATTGGATTTATATGTGGCATATCCAATTAAAGCCAATGAGCTGCCAATGTAAATTGCCTTTTTAGAACCTAGCCGAATGAGAATCTTATTAATCATTTAAAGCAAGTTAGTTTTAAAATAATTTTTAATGTGTATGTACAAATTATTATTAAAAATAAATTTATTAATTGAAGACATTCAAACTGGATGATCATGTTTTTATCAGCTTTTTATATATTGATTTTGAAAAATTCCAACTAATTTTTTACTTTATAGTTTATATTTATTAAAATTTATAAATTGAGACTAGATTGAAAAAAATTTAATAAAAAAGTTACTATAATTACTACCAAAAAGACCATGAATGATAAAACAATATTTTGATAGTATCCTAATTCAGTTTGATGGGACTTAAAATTTTTGTCACATTTGCACAGTCTATTCGGCTCTCTTATTATTTTCGAATTTTCTTTTTGATATTTATCAATATTTTGGTATCTCTCCGATTCTAGGAAGTCAATAGCAATTTTGTATTGAGGTTTTTTGCGATTATTTTTAGCATTTAGTAAACTACTTCCACTAAAATTTTGATTAACAGATGAAGCTTTTGATATTGATTGATTGTCCAAAACTTCAGTTTGGATTATTGAGGAGGAAGAGAGCTTTAAATCGCTGAAATTTTGATCAATTTTAAGAAAATCAGATATATCTCTTGTGTTTTTCATTTTTAAGGCGCAAAATTAATTTATTATAAGCTTTTTTTCTTATTTAATTTTAATTTTTTCATTTTTTAAGAAATACAAGTTATTTTAAATTATTATTTCAATTAGCTAAGACATGCTTACTATTCAATTTTTATCAAGCTAGATAAAATATTAGATTTCTTCAAAACAGACTGATTAGAACTTTATTAGTTTAATTTATTAAAAAAAAAATATTTAAATATTAAAAATCAAAAGTTAAAATAATTATTAAAATATGTGAACAAATTTAAATTAATTTTTTTAAATATTTTTCGATGTTAATTAGATTATTTTGTTATTATCAATTGAAAGCTTGAATATTGTAAATTTCAACATTGATATCTTGATCACAAAGTTATTTTTTATACTAAAATAAAAAAGCAAAATGCCTTTTTTTTCCATAAGTTTTTGTCACTGATTCAATCAAGTTTCTATAAATTCTTAAATTTCTTGAGTCATTTTTTTCAAGCTGTTTTTTAAATTTTCAGGAGATTTAAAATACAAGATTTTGTAAATTTTTTTGTTAATTAAGAAAGGGAAAGAATTCTCAAATGCTCATTTAATCAGTCTAGTTTTTCAACTTGTGGCTACTTAAGTTCAATTATGTCAATCCAAAAAGACTTAAAAAATCTTCAAACTTATACCATTGTGATTATTGTTATTTTTATTTAAAACACTTATTATTGAAGTATGTATTTGTTTGTCTCTTGGAAATTTATGCAATTAAATTAAAATTATTCTTTATAAAATAATTTACAAAACGAAAAAATTGGCATCTTGCTGGATACGTGACCAAGTGACTTGTGTCGAATTGGTGACTAAGCATTTTTTTTCGGGTCATATTATTATTTGAGCAATGTTTATTTAAAATTAAAGATAGAAATTAATACCGATTAAAAATGTCTGGTCACCAATTCGACGTAGTCACGTAAGCCACTAGGTAACTATCCAGCAAGACATAAAAATTCTTTTTTTTTCAAATTTATATAAAATATAAAAAATTCAGTAGATTAAATTTTTTTAAAAATATCACTTAGGAGAATCTTCTCGATAATATTTTTAGAAAACATTATTTTTG
>JAESIW010000137.1:4728449-4751171 GCA_016802295.1 Brachionus rotundiformis
AGCTAAGACACGCTTTCTATTCAATTTTTATCAAACTAAATAAAATATTAGATTTTTACAAGACAGACTGATTAAACTTTATTGTTAGTTTAATTTATTAAAAAAAAATTAAATATTAAAAATCAAAAGTTAATAAAAATAATAATCAAAATATGTGAACAAATTTAAATTGAAAGCTTGAATATTATAAATTTCAACATTGATATCTTGATCACAGAGCTAATTTTTATTTTTAAATAAAAAATCAAAATGTCTTTTTTTTCCATAAGTTTTTGTCATTGATTCAATCAAGTTTCTATAAATTCTTAAATTTCTTTAGTCATTTTTTTCAAGCTGTTTTTTAAATTTTCAGGAGACTTAAAATATAAGATTTTGTAAATTTTTTTGTTAATTAAGAAAGGGAAAGAATTCTCAAATGCTCATTTAATCAGTCTAGTTTTTCAACTTGTGGCTACTTAAGTTCAATTATGTCAATCCAAAAAGACTTAAAAAATCTTCAAACTTATACCATTGGGATTATTGTTATTTTTATTTAAAACACTTAGTATTGAAGTATGTATTTGCTTGTCTCTTGGAAATTTATGCAATTAAATTAAAATTATTCTTAATAAAATAATTTACAGGAAGAAAAATTGGCATCTTTCTGGATAGGTGACAAAGTGACTTGTGTCGAATTGGTGACCATTTTTTTTCGGGTCATATTATTATATTATTAAAAATAGAAATTAATACCCATTAAAAATGTCTGGTCAACAATTCGACACAAGACACTTGGTCACACATCCAGCAAGACACAAGAATTCTTTTTTTTTCAAATTTATATAAATTCAATTTTTTAAAAAATTCAGTAGATTAAATTTTTTTAAATTGTCACTTAGGAGAATCTTCTCGATAATATTGTTTGAAAACATTTTTTTAAATGATGATGGTAAAAATAGATTTGACCATTCCACAAATTTACCATGAATACTATTTAAATAATATTAATTGATAATAATCTGAAACATTTTTAAATAATAATTTAAATTTTCTTTTTATTATAAAAAAGATTATTCAACTAATATGAAAATCAAAATTTGAGAAAATAAATTAAAGATTTCATATATTATAACTACGAAAGAAACATTTTAATTGCTTCTCATTTTTTATAAATAAAGATACTTTTTATTATTTTCACTGAGTTATATTTTACTATTATTTTTTCAGTATAATAATTATACTAAAATTATTTTTCAATAAAAAGATATTAATTCATCAAAACTTATCTGTATTCATTTCTTATCTCTCATTAACAATTAAAAATTTTTATTAAATATTTTCCAAATATGATTACTAATCATTATTTCTTAGATAATTTATATTTTCTAATTTGACAAAAACTATATTTTTATTTAATTTATTTAGTGTTTTTTTATAAAGTAATAGATAATGCTAGCTTATCGGGAAGCTTTGCCATTTGGGTAGGCTATAAGATATCGTTGCAATCAACTTGATAACTTTAGCAATACATTTATCATTTCTTCTCTTATATTAAATCTAAATTTTAACTATTATTTAAAAATAGGTTCATAATTAAATAGATAAAAATCTTTAAGAAATGTCTTCAAATGCAAACACTTTTTGTATTAGAAAAATGCAATCAAATATTTATATAAAGAAAGTAAACAAATACAAAAGAAATATTTTTTTTGAGAAAATAAGATTTTATTCTGGCATTTTTATAAAAAAACCTTATTAATATTGTACTGATCTCTCAGATTTGATTGATATTTGCGTCAAACAAATTCTTGTTTATTTTCAGATGACCAAAGGTCTTTTAAATATTTTGGACATGTTCAGCGAGCCTCGGCTCTTTCAAGTAGCATTCTTTCCAGCTCTGATAATCTTCTTAGTTGTTTTTCTAAGCACTTAAAAGCAATCAAAGCCAAATATTTACCATACTTAATCTACTTTTAAATTCGTGCATAATTTGCACAAGAAGATGGCCTTCTGTGTATATAAACTAAAAAATATCTTATTAATTTTGTATGCACATAAAATATTTCTCATTATTCTTCTTCGCTGCTTGCTCACTACTATCTTAAATTATACGCCATCGTTCAACTTGATATTCGTTTTTTTTTCTTCATTTTCGTTCATTTTCGCCACTAAAAACTCATCTCACAAAAATCGCCATGACAGACGAATGCGACTCTAGCTTTTTGTTCAAGTCAAGGGTCAAAATAGAGCCTGATGAGAACGATGCAGTGATTGCGAAAGCCAATAGCTTCCAACATGCTCCCGTGGTTGTCCAACGGGTGTCCAAAGCAGTGGCATGTGTGCCGAGGGTGGTGAGTGTCAGAGCGAGGACCCAATCTCCGAAAAAAATAGAAAAAATTGCGCTCAGCCTCAAGATCCAGCAGGAGAAAAGACAGCTTGAGCTAAAGAGCACTTCCCAAGGTCTGGCAGAGTGTCGCAGGATTCTGCACAACAATTTGGCCACAAGCTCCCAGTGTTCATCTGACGAGTCGCTCTCGGACCTCAACTGGCTCAGCACTTTTGACCTTGGGTCAGCAGGACTTGCGCCACTCTCGCCGCCGCTGTCGCCCAGAGAGGACGACGAAACTGATAGCTGTTTCTACAGACTCAGGGTAGCCAGACCTTTGCACCAGGACGCCTCGTCCAAACCCCCCTACACATTCAGCTGCTTGATCTTTCTTGCCATCGAATCTTCCTACAACAAACGGCTATCTGTCAAGGACATTTGCCAGTGGATAATTGACAACATTGCCTATTACCAAAATGTGCCATCAGGTTCGTGGAAAAATTCCATTCGTCTCAATCTTTCATCCAATCAGTGCTTTAGTAAAGTGGACAAAAATTTGCTCACAATGCGAGATTTTTCTGGCAAAGGTAGCCTTTGGTGCATAAATCCAATCTACAGGCCTATGTTACTCGAGAGTTTGTGTCGAGTGGGTGTTAACTATGAAAGGCTGAATTTAATTCCGTGTTTAAAGGACGCCAACGAATCTCCCCGCTCGGACATCAACTCTCGAGCTTCCAGAATAAGCCAGTCTAAGCCGGCTATTCTAAATCCAAAATTAAAAATGTAATTTTTTGTTTATATTATTTTATGTTGCCATAGAAACTAACTTTTTTTCTATTTAAGATTGTCTAAGAGCTCACATCCACGAAGTATAAGTGTAGCTAAAAAAGAGTCTAATGTTTGCACTGACATGGACGCGGTGAACGCCTTGCTAAGCATGAAGTCTAGGGCTTCGTCAATGCCAGCAGTGAGCAAAGGTCGAAGGAAACAATTGCTCAAGCCGCCAACTAAGCACACTGAAGACGATGAGGACTCAGAAGATTTGGTGAATGATTTGGACACATCAGACTGTGAGTTTGATGCCATGGATGAAGACACTGCCGATGAGAGCATGCTGCAGATAGATGAGAGTGTGTGCGAGTCGGAACATGGATCGGACAAGCGAAAATGCGATCAGGATGATGTCCAGTCAAGCAAAAAGTCCAAGAATGAATCTCAAATGAATCCACTCTTGGAGCTATCCAGAGCTGCTCTTATTGTTGAAGATCAGAATTAATTGTTAATTTTGTTGAATTTTTAAATGTATAACTTGTATATTTTTGTTTGTTTCTATTTTTTTTTGTTTGATAATAACCGAATTTTGAAGTTTTGATTCCATTTTTTTAGATTAGTATTGATGCACTTAGAATTTTGTACTCATATAATAAATTAATTAATTTAAGTGTTTATTTTTTGTTTTAAGTCCGATTACTTCCTTGATATTTGGTTTTAGTCAATCAAATTTTGACATTCTTTAAATAATTATTTTAGCACTAAATTAATTTAAGTTTGGATTTATTTTAAATAATTTTCAAATTAATTTCCATTTTAAAGTGTAGTTTATTTTAATTTTAGTAGTAGTAGCTATTAGACTATAGTATAGGAATACATTCTAATGCCCTGCGGTATTTAGCTCTATAAGAACCGTGGCAGTCTTTCGTTTCTTTCTTTGTTCAATTTAAAACACTTCTCTGTCGATACCCGCTTAGAAGCCATTAACTGTTTCTGGATTGAAAACATTCTGGAATAAAGCATTCCACTTTGAAAATACTCTATTGGTCAGAAAGTTATATCTTGATGTAGCTTTACAAATTTCTTTCTCCAGCAGCATACGAACGCATTCATGATTCGACCAAATACTCAATTGGCTTTAGATGCCGCAGATGAATATTGTTTATTCCATTTTAGTTCATTAGACACAACAACACTGATGTCCTTTTCTTCAACAGTTTCTTTAAGAATCACTCTCCAATCCTAGATTTGAACTGTATATTCAGTTTTATTCCTATTTTGACCAATATACATTGTTTTATACTTTAATACATTTAGTTCATTCCGCTGTTCAGTTACTTAATTCAAAGAGATCATTTGAGTCGATCGTAATTCATTCTTTAAAACACTCCCAATATTTTCAAGTCGTCTGCATATGATAGACATGGAATTTTAATTGAATGCAATAAATCATTTATGTAGATAATGAACAAAAATATAGAGCCTAAATTCGAATATTTTTGGTTCTAATTAATCTTTTTTAATAAACATAAAGCAGAAAAATATTGGTGAATAATTCATAAAGTTAAGTTCTTAAAGAATCTAATTTTTTTTTGGTGAGTTTTTGGTTCATAAACCTCGGTTACAAATTAAGTATTTCTTTCAAATAAAGATTATCATATAATAACCTAAAAAATGTTCATTTGATATCAAAGCTTATTTTTAGTATTTACTTAAGTTTAAATTTTTTTATGTAAAGTAATTTTAATACAAAGAGATAGTTAACAAATAAATAAACCGTATATTAAGATAATTTAAAATTAATTTCATTATTATAAATCAGAACGGAAATCAAAATACCGTAATAAATTCAATTATTTATCCGGAAATATTTATATATTTATAAAACGTTGCCTGGTCAAATATTTTATTCAAAATTATAAATTTTAGAATTTTAAGTAAATCTATCTGTCAGTAAAAGTTAAAATTAAGAAATTTTAAACGATTTGTGTATTCTTGAATAATTATTACCAAACTCTGTATTCTAAGTTTGTTTATTTTCATTGTTAAATAATAATTTAAATTCAAAACTAAATTAAATTTTTAATTCTAATCCGTAGCCATTTTATTTTTTCTAAATTCGTTGTGGGGAGTGAAAATACCTAAAAGATATTTCATTAAATTAATTTTTAGATTCAAATTTCAAATTTAGTAAATTTATTAAAGAATTATATAACAAAAAATATCAAATTTTATTAACTACAATCCGCTTAAATTATCCATATTTATTAATTCATAATAATAAACGATAATAATGACATCATTTGGTACTTAAAAATAATTTTATATAATGAAAGTTAAATATTTAAAAAATTCTAAGTGTTTTTCAACTAAATTAATATTAAATTACATTTTCAAGATTATTTTTACAAATTTAAAGTGTTTTAATATAAATATTTCATCAGATTCTTTAACACAAATGAAAAATCAATCTAATTGATTTGATTTAAAAATGCTGGATTTTTTTTGTTTAAAAATGAGATAAATAAACAAATGGACAAGAAATTAATTACCGCTAAAATGATTATTTTATTTTTGATTTTTCTTTAATGTATCAATTACATTTCAATAGAGAATGTCTTTAATATTCAAATCAACACAATATCTTAAAAGTGTCACTTTCCGAACTTTATTAACTAAAAACAAGTTAATAAACGGAAGATTACCAGCAAAGCGCTCATACACCAACCAAGAATCTAACACAGTTGAAATTCTGCAAAAAAAATTGGCTGATAATAAGATCAAAAATTTGCTTATTTATTCATGTGAATCAGGTGGCAGTGTTAGGACCAATATTCTAGGGGTAATTGGTAGTGTAATTTTACTTGGTGCAAGTTATAATACATGGTACTTATTCAGCTCATTGAGGTTCAAGAACAGAAAAATTGATGAAAATTCTGGTTTTTTAGGCAAAGTTATGAAAATAATTAGTTCAGAATATTTTAAGATAATGCTTTGTTCTACCACAGCAATAATTGGTAAGACGAACGAGAAATAGATCATTAAATTTAATAATTGGAATTTAGGCCTATCAATTTTGGTCGTGACTATGTTTTTTACCAGTAGGTCGGTAAACAGGCTTTATTTACTCAAAGGTGGTAATTCTTTAGGAATTTTGACCGATGGCGTGTTTGGAAAAGAGTTTAAATACGTGCTGGACCTTGGTGAAACAAGTTTTAACTCAACACGAAAAGCTAGAATTTCACAAGTCTCATTTAAAAATAAGAACTATTATTCTTATTTTTTGCTCAATAATCTAGAAGGCATTTACCATGAAAAAGAAGTTTTTGATCACGTGATATGTGTCAATAGATTTGACAAAAAATTTTAACAACTTTAAAATAAATATCTTGAAATAAAATTTTAACTTAAATAATTAAATAATTTTTTAAATAAAAAAACACTAAATTTATATTAATTTAAGTAGACTTGATTGATTAATTAACAAGAATGAGCAAAAGCTCGTTTAATAATGCGTAAGTATAGATAGTTTTTGATATTGATCTCAACTTGGCAGACCCATTTAAAAAATTGATAATAATCTAATTAGAAATAATATTTTCATATTCTTTATTTAAAAAAATAAAATTATTAAATTTTGATTATTTATTTAAAACTGTTTAAATACATGTAGTCTCAAAATAATTAAAAATCAATAAAAAGATTTAAATTAATCGATATTATTAGATTCAGGCTTATTTAAGCACATATTTTCATTTTCTTCCAGTTCGATTCCTTCGGCAATTTGGTTTGATATTAACCAAAACACTTTATGCCATGCTCTTTCCATTTTTGAATTAAACGATATGTTACCAGCCGAATGCTTTTTTAAACTGCTCAACAATGCCACCTCAAAAATCTGATCCAAAAGATTAATCAAATTAATTTAATATTTTTTTTATATGTAAAAATTTTAAATTACATAAAAATTCTCACGCTTGACTCCATAATGGAAATGATTTCTTCCCAAACGGGTCAGTTCAAACTCTTCAATATTAATTTTTTCTATATCCGGACAATTTATTACTTTGGAAACAACTTTTTCTACTACATCAATGATCTTTTTGGCGTGGTATCTTACCTGAGAATTGCTCAACATCTCAGCTTCAGTTTCTAAATTTGCAGCAAAAATCCATTTGTGTTTTAATTCTTTATGCTCTTGAAATATTTTTATCATTGTACTAATGCCAACTTGTTCTTTATTCTTTATGGCATTCCAGCATGTTTTCAGAGCAGCTATTTCTTTTTGATTAAGAGGCTCCAAACTTGTAACATCTTCTGATGTAATAGACTTTGAATTGGCACTACCCATCTAAAAATAATAATTTATTCTAAATTGACAATAATTTTCTAAATAATGCATTAAAATCTCTCAAGATTTTGTGAGTAGGAATTTTTTCAATAATCTATAATTAAAATATAATTACTACTACAAGTCAGATAAATAACCAAACAAGAAAAAAATGATTGATATTGAAAATTTTAACTGAGAAATGAGTTTAAATAAAAAAAGCTTGTTTGTCATATATAATGAAGTAAAAAACCTTTATAAAGAACTAAACTCTTATTTGTATCAATTACCAATTGTATGTTTTTATAATAAAAGCACTCAATAATTCGTATCAATTTTTAGACAAATATACAATAATTTCAAAATTTATTAAAATACACATAAGCTGTTAGAATAAAAAAATGTATTATCTAATAATAGTCAAAACTTGAACAACTATTTTAATTAGTCAAATTTCTATTTATTATTTTAAAAATAAGAAGATAAATAAGTAAGAATAAGCTATCTATATTCATAAGCTAACTTTATCCAGATATATTCAATATTAGAGCTAAAAAGAATGCCTCAGGATTTTTATAAACTTGTTATCAAAAATACTAATCTCTTTTGTTAATTTTCCATATGAATTGGTACCGGCAGATTAAAAGGAAGACTTTGTTCGGGTTTAAATGCTTAACTAAACTTTAAATAAAAAGTGAGTGAACAATTCTAAAACTTTAATAATTCAATTATAAAAGAATATTCTCAAAAATTGATCTAGATTTTTATTTTTTTTCCATGTAGGAAAACACAAAAAGGTAATAATTAATATTTTTTCAGTTCCCTATTAGTAATTTCTGCTGCTATTGCTTATATAATTTTCATTATTTAGATTCTTAAAAATAGTTAATTATTATATTGATTTTTGAATTTAGATCTTGATTCTTGTCTTTAGCTTTCAATCGTGACCTTTTCAATACAGCTAAAATCAATCTCAAAATGAACAGGAAATTCTCAAAAACCTTTAGGTTTATTCGAAGGATCTTTTATTTAAGAGACCTAAAAAATAATAAAAAAATAGCAATGTGGTCAATTTTTATACAGTGCGGAATATAAATTTTTGTTAAAAGATAAAACTAGTCTTCAACTTGACTAAAAATCAATTTTTTTAATTAATATGGTATGTTTAACGTCCTGTTAGCTAGTTTGCCATATGGCGTTGTTTACAAAACAATTTTCTAATTTTTATATAACACTAAAAATTGATTTACAAGTTGGATTATTAATTTTAATTCATATCATCTTATTTGCCTTGAGATAATTTAAAAAAGAACAGCAAAAATAAATAAAAATTTATTTGTTTTTAGGTTTTGAAATCGTTTTTATGCCAAATATAAAATTTACATAAAAATCAGCACCAAAATCGATTCAATCAAAAGAAAAAAAAATTCTTGATAGTTTTTGATTGTAAAAGAAACGATAAAAATTTAAATAAAAAAATTAAATTTTGATCCCAATAGATTATTATCAAAGTTTTAATAATTTTTTAATATTTTTTCTTAAATTTTCCTGATGAAGAAAAAACCAAATTAAAATTATCATCTGCTCTTTTCAATTTCCTTAATTTCAACCTTTAGATAAGCTTTTTATCTTAATTAGTAAGAATTCATGATCCAATCTAAAATTCATATATATGTTTTTTTATTAATTAAAAATACGTATTTAGAAATTTTTATATAAAAAAATGCAAATATCTTCCGGCTGTCACCATTCATATATATCTTAAATTGCGCTTTAGAATAATTTTACTTTGTAAAATTACAAAAAATACAAAGCTGATTTTTAATCAAATAAGGCAAGAACTCTTGGGTTTACAATTTAGTGCATCCATAGTTAGTTATGAAAATTTTACATTTTTTAAATTAAACGAAAAAGAAAACAATTGAGAAATCAATTTCATGATTTGGTTACTAAATTTTATCAAAAAAATCTAAAATTAATCCCTTAATGGCAATGAGCTATATATTTTAAGAAATGACACAAAACCTTAAGTGTAATTTCATGATAAGGCTAAAGCTGAAATCCTAATTCTAGTATTTGAAATCATGGAAAAAAGTCACTTAAATATCAAGCTGATTTTTTAATTAGTCGATCATCAATGACATAAATTAAATTTTTTAATATATCAATTTGAAAAATTGATCCGTTTTCTAAATATTGATGTAATTTTAAAAAAGTGATATTGCTTTTACTGTATTATTCTCAGTTCATTGATCAAAGAGAGCATTTTACTTAAATTAATTTGAAATTTAATAAAATAAGATAACTTAAAATCTACAAAAAAAATTATATCCATGTCTCAACCAGTGTCTTTTCAAGCGTTCGACTTAGATATTTATTCTAGTCAGATAACTTAAATTTTTGCTTAGTTAGGCATAAAATATTTCTTTTTAGAATTTTCTATTTAATCTTTGTTTTATTCATTATTTTTCCCTATATTAATTTTGCATTCTTAGTAGTCCCATGATTTTTGTTTTGTGGAGTTAAATTTTTTTCGATTTATAGATTTTTTAAAACAATTAATTAATTTAAAAAGTCTTGATACATTTAATTATATAATTTTGGGTTAAGCTTTGTCGCTAAATATCATTTAATATTCATGATACCAGAATTTTAGTAAAATTTCGACTGTTAAATAATTATTGATTTAAGAATTCAATCAGCCTTAATAAAAAATTTGTCTATGTTTTTACAAATAATTATAATATACACTTAAAATTGATTTTTTTATTCATAAAAACTGCCTGTTTTATTAACATTTGCTTGGGAGAAAATGTTTTATATGAAATTAAAAATTTAGAGTACAAATCCAGACAAAAAGCTTAAAAATTAATAAATGGAGTCAATTAGACTGACATAAATAACAATCGATAAATTAACTTAAATAATACTATGTACATAATACTTTTCTAGGGAATTATTTATATAAACAAACATTATCGAATCTAAAACTTAATAAGATTATATATTTCAATTGTTAAATATTCAGTACCATCAAAATTTAAGCTGATTTATTAAATATAATTTTTTGGCCAATTTAAATAAAAAAGAGGTTTTTTTAGATGAAAATTTTTATTTTAAAATTAGGGCTTAACTAAATTTCTCAATAAAAATATTGATATAAATAAGAATGAGTCTTAAGAAAGAAAAAACTATACAAAATAAAATAAATAGTTAACAAAATTTCTAATTGAGTATCTTTGATAGATACTTACTCCTTGATTACTTGAAACCCTAAAATTAGATTTTGTGTCGCAGGCTTTTACCAATGTGAAAAAATTGAATGCCAAATTTAAAATTAGTTGAATTGAAGAAAAATGATCTTTTTACAAACATTTTAACAAATTTTCATATAAATTTTTTTTTCATAATTCTCTCCGAAAAAAAGCATCTAAAAGAAGATAAATTACCAAAATTTTTAATTTAAAGTTTTATTTTAAACAAATTAACAAGCATTAAATTAATAACTATTTTAAAAGTTCTATTTTTTTCGAGTGTTGAACAATTTTTTGATAAAATAAACTTGGAAAGTTCCGCACAAAATTATTAAAATGGTTTGAAACATGGACCAGTAGAAAACTAAGGAATTGTTCGATTCAATTAGATATTCGTCTCTGGTCGCTCTAAATCTTGACATTGCCTGAGCTGCGAAAATTTCTACCATATTAATTGATATTTTATCAGATACTTCCTAGAAAAAAGTAATAGTAAGTAATTTTTTTTTTAAATTTATCAAAAATTAATAACTTACTCTTGATACATGAGCGGTTTCGTTTAGTTCTTTTTCTTCCTTGAAGCGCTCTAACAGCGTGTCCTGATGAAATGTAAGAATGTATAACGAGACTAGTTTATCAGTTAGTTGACTATAAGTATTATCAAAGCATATTTCATAGTCGCCATTCACTGTGGTTTTCTGAATTTGGAATTGTCCACTAGGTTCATACTGGATGACTTTGAGGATCTCTCTTCTTGGACTGGCAATTATAAAATTAATGTCATGGCCTTTGATCACCTTCAGATAAATGTTTTTTTTCAAAACTAATCTTAATACTGGTTCAGGAATTTACTTGGAAAGAAGCATGGAATACAGAGTCCAAGTCAGTGGGCTGATAGAAACACTCTCTCGATCTAGCTTGTATCACTACCTTAAATTCATGTTTGATCCATGTGTTTAGAGCTTGGAATTAAATTTAAATATTTACATTTAAATATAAAAATAAAATTATAATTTTTACCTATGGCATGGCGAAATTGAATGATGGCTACAAGATAAACTAATAAGTTGGTTAACATTATTTGGTTTTTAAGTTATCAGTTGGTTATGTATGTTCATAAGTTTTGTATCTTGATCAATATATGAGTAAAGATATGACACGTTTCGTCAATTTTTTTTGTGATTAAACTATCATTTGAATTTTTGAATATTAAATGAAATAAATATATATTTGGTTAAATAGATTTTTTTCTTTTTTTCAAATATTTACCTATTCTAGTTTGTCTTTATATGTTCTATTTAGCAAAATAAATCCTATACAATTCCAATTTTCAATTTCATAGATATAATCCCGTGTATATATTTCAAAAGAGTATTCTTTAACAAATAGTTTATAATTTTTTTACTTTGTTTAGGGTAATTTAAAACTATTTCAACCCTTATTTGCTTATGATCGATCCGATTGTGTTCGATCGATTGTGACAATTAGGTCAAATACCAAAACATTTCTTGAAATTTATTCATATATTGATCTAAATGTACTTTTTAAACTAGTGATTAGTTTTAAATAAAAAAAATTAATTAATGATATATATTTAACAATTTTAACAAGCAAAATTGAATGTAAGATAACTTAGATTCTCTTTGATTTATGTCAAATTGTCAATTAATTCTTAGCAATAGATTTATTTAAGTGAAAATATCTTCAATTTTAAACTTAAAGCAAAATTAAAAAAGTTTAATTAAAATTTGAACTATAAAAGAATTTTAAATAAAGATTCGCACGACTTTCAAGTTGAATCTTACCGAGTAAAGTAGATAAAAATTTCTTACTAAGTCTAAAAAGTGCCAAATGTTTGTCCAGAATTTCAACTAAATATAGTTACTAAATAAAATTAAAACTGAAGATTTACCACCCTAAATATCAGGTTTACTGTATTTAAACTTTTTATAAGGATCTTTTTGTTTTATCTATGATAAAAAAGTTACCAAAGCTCTCCCAAATTGCCATCCAGAATCAAGAATTTCATTTCGATTAGATATTTTTTAAAGAATTATGTTATGATTAAAATGATTTTTAATTCTTTAAAAAAATTATCAAAATATTCAAAAAATTTTAAGTTTTTGTGGAAAATTATGTTGAATGCGGGCAAAAGAAACCGGTCCATCTTGCTCAATCGATTTACTGCGCTTATATGATCGATTCTTCTGGCTTTTAGGAAAAATGATATATTTTTTTATTTTGTGAGTCTTTTTAATAAAATGTTTTAAATATATATCTTGTTTTTATCAAATTTTCAATGGTCTTTTTAGAATTTTATTTTGTTCGACGTATTTTTGGCCTCCGTTTTTGCCTGGTCGGCTATTTTTGTCGGTCAAAAAATTGAACAGCAAGAAGAACCGATCATATAACTACATTTAAAAAATTATTATACACACACACACACATTATCTATAATCTTTGATTGAATATTGAATTTATCATTTAATTTAAATCAACATGGTCAAAAATTAATATTAAAATAAGACTCGAAGTATTTGTTACTAAAAAAAATTATTTGCAGCATATCTAAGTGGACAATATTGATTTTTAGACAAATTTTATTTGAAAAAAATATATTTTTGATGAAAGCTATTCATAATGTTTGGTAACATAATGGTTGGCTTTGTTCAACATAAAAGTATGTATCTGCGCTAGATTTAAAATTAAAAATAGTTAAAAGGATTTTATTTATTTGATAATTTTTTAACATTATAAGTAAAATTTGATCATAATCTTCTTTTATCTTAGCTTCTAAATAAATGGTTCAAATGATTAGAATAAAATAAAATTCTTTTAAACTATGTTAAATGAGGAACCTTTTCCATTGGGCCTTGTCCAAGTATTTAGACTAATTAGACTTTTTTCAGATAAAAGTAAATAGATAAAACTTATTCTTATGAATTCATAAAAAAAAACTTTGAATATAAAAATAAATTAGTTGAATTTCGATGAAAATTTTTATTCAATCAAAATATTTAAATGTTCAAAATTTTCCTAAAGCAAAATAAAACAAACATTTTCTCAAATGTTAGATAAATTTTAATAAAATAATCAGATGATAAAAATCACGTGATCAAATTAGCTAAGTAGCTAAATTTAAATAAATTTGTGAGATTAAATTTCTTTATTTGAAATGGAACAAGAATTAAATCGGTCATTAACCAGAAATGAAATAATTACATTGGAAAAAATAAAGAACAAATGGAAAGAGCTCTCAATTGAAGTAAATCATCAAATAAACTAGCCCTGATTAATCTTTTTCACCAAAGGACATTATATTGGACGGTCTTTACTCAAATTGTATTCGTTTAGTCCGCGAATACTTAGAGAAATATGTTAAAATTGATTTAAAGCCAAAAAGGATAACAGATGTAGGGCTCAAAACAGTGGTACAATTACTTCTGGATAAAGATTTAGTTGGCGCCGAATTTTTACTTAATCAGCTGGTAAAAAATAAATAAATAAATAAAATTTTTTCGTTAAGTAAATTTTTATTTTAGAATTTTGATGTTAATCAAAAGCTTTATCAAATATGCTTTTTTACACCCTACAATAAGCTTAGAGATTACTTAATCTCAATTTTGGTTGAAAGAAATCAGCTTAATGATAAAGAACTCGAAACGATTGCCTATTTACGAAAACTGGAAGCAGCCTATCCGTCGCAATCTTTTACCAATGTCAGAGAATTAATTGCCAAATTTAAAATTGATTCAGATAATGAAAAAAATGATCATTTTATAAGCAAAGATCTAGTTGATGTAAAAGAAACCTCAGATTCAAATCGTTATGCTCAAATAGTTCTTGAATGGATAAAAAATTGGTCAATCGATGACAGAGAAAAAATTCTTGCTGAAAGTATTATATTAGACATTAATAAGATAAACCAAATTCACGTAGACCCTAAAATTGTTTGGTCAGTGTTAATCGAGCAAAATAAATTGAGCATGATTGTTGATTGGATCAATGGTAAAGAATCGCCTTTATTTGCCATAAATGTTGACCAAGAAATGATCGACAGCATACCAAATAATAAATACCTATTAGACTGGAATAAAGAGTATTTACTCAATCAATTAGCAAAGTAGAATTATTTATAAGATTTTATAAAGCTATAATTTAAAATTTTTAGGATTAACAAGTTTGCTTCGAATGAGAAAGAAAACTTTAGCAGTCATCTTGACCGATTAAGCTCCAGTCAAACTTTGTTGACTAAAGAGATATTTGCTCAACGAAATGACCAATTTCATATTGATTTTATAAATTTGTTTAACAATACTAACAAGATACCTGCCAATTTGTTTTGGACCTATCTTGATGTTTACAAGTATGCTTTTTTAAATGTCAGTTTTAAATTTTATCTTTTTTAAAATTAAAGTGGAGTAAAAAACAAACCAATTGAAGATCTAATTACAAATGATATTCAGCAGACTAATTCATTGAAGCTGATGCTTTCTTTTCGCCAAGAGCCAAAAAATTTTTTAGATTTATCACTTAGAAATTTGGAATACTGTTTGGATTCGGCAAAAAGTCTGGAACTTTCAGACATTTTTTCGCCTGATTACAAGGAATACACTTTAACTGCTTTGGCATTGTCACTTTACAAGGGTTCTACGCTGACCAACGTCAATATTGATCATCTGATTGACGAATATCCATCACTTCGCTACTTGACCAATACCAAACTTTCAGTTGAGCCACCTACTGTATATGAACTATTACACAATCACTCAGAAATAGATGTTGGTAAATTTTTTCAATGGCAGAAGTCAAATACATTTTGTGACGAACTGACTACTTCACAGCCAAATAATCAAATATTATCTTTCGAAAATGTCGAATTTGCCAAAAAATACTCATACAAAGATTCATTAGACTATTCTTATTTCCTTAAACAGCATAGGCCATTTTATGCTTATTATTATCTAATGCGGACAATGCATGAGAGATATGGAAAAGTTAAAAAAGCCATGTAATTTTAACTGGTCAAAGTTGTAAATAATTTTTTAAATATTTTGAAAGAATTGAGGAAGCTCGCCTTCGAACTCAGCTGATATTAATCCAGGACTTTCAGGACTATCGAACAGTTAGCTCTTGTATTCATTTTACCGAGTTAATTGACTCTGATTCATTTAAACTTAAACTAAATGTTCATCTAATGAACATTTTGTTTGAATCTTACGTAAAGCAGGGCATGGAAGAAGAAATGGCCAGAGAAAAATGCAGTTAAATTTTAAATTTTGTTTAAGTTACATGTTTTTTATTTTCTTTTTTTTTTAAGAAACCATTTTTACTGATTTTTTAATGGAAGAGATAGAGCCTAAAGAAATTCTTAATTTATTTGAAAACACAATAATTAATAATTTAATAGAAACTTATGACCAGAAATCAATGTTCACAATGAGCGCATGTTTTGCCTGGTTGCCACTAATGTGTTTTTCTAGAACATACAATTTACCATACAGCATGAAGTATCTTCAATTGTGTGCCGAATCAAATAAATGGCTTGTTTATTTGATATACTCTCAGTTGTATCAAATACCAAAGTTTCAGGTGATCAGTGGAATGGAATACTTTACGGACATTGGTCTAAAGCAACATTTAGAATATGCTCTTCATAGTAATGCATTGTCTAAACATAATTCTGTTCTGCAATCAGCCAGTATCCAAGTTAAGGATGCTATCAAAAAGACTGAGAGTAAAATTTCATCACTGATCAGCTCTTCTAGCTGGTTCAAAAAGAAAAAAATCAAAAAAATAGATCAAACCAAAAGAAAAACAGGTACATCTGAGATTTATTTGAAAATTTATCTATTCAATTTATACAGATTCAAGTGACGAAAATGATTCTGAAGATTTTGAAGAAAGTCACCATCATCAGCATGAAAATAAAAATGGTATTTAAATATGTCAAAATTAATTAGTTATTTTTGTTCAAGTTTTATTTCTTCAGAGACAATTGAGTTTGTTGATTTTTACGAATTGGTTTTGGATTGTGAAAAGTCACCAAGTCCAATTTTAAGACTTCAAATGGAAGCCTTGAAATGGAAGACGCCAGTTCTAGCTGTTTTTGCCACATTTTACCAAGTAAACTCAAATAATAGAATTCTTAAATCAAAATAAATAAAATTTTGTTTCCAAAGGACCATGATACAATCAGCCTTTTATGCACTTTTTTGCATGCTTCAATGAAACTTCCATTTAATCTACCACAATCCAAACTAGAGTCCAAGAACAAATCAAGCCTTTTTGACTTGAATGATTTAAAAAATGCTATCTACATTGCAGCATCAAGATCTTATCTACGAACTCTTTCTAATTCTTTGAGAATATTTATACCAGTAAGAAAAATGAAAAAAAAAATTTATTTAAGTAATAATTTTTATTCTTTAAGAAAACAATTTTAGACATCTACACCGAATTTTTATATTTTATATTCAGAAAAAAAGACCCCAATATGGCTCTAAAATTGTATTCAATGTATAAGACAGAGTTAATTAGATCATCTCTAAATAAGCATCAACTGATCATTCCAATTGAATGGTTCGAAGAAGTGATACATAAGCTCACTCGTATAGCAGTGCTTAAATGTCAAACCATTGATGATTTGAGCACATTGAGCAAGCTTCTTGGATCTGATAATGAATATAAGCTATTCATTAAGCTCATTTATACATTAAAGAGTAATAATATTACTGTATCTTGTGACAACTGGCTTGATATGTATGACAAAAGTGAGCAGTTTATGGAAATTTGTTTCAAATGTATAGAAGAATTACTTAAAATGGAAAAATTTGACCAAGCCGAGGAGCTTGCTGATTTTTGTGAGCTGAGCAAGGACAGAATCCATTTAGCTCGCTTTGCCAACCAAATAGAAGTGCTTAGGTTAAGCAATGATTTTGAGGAAATACTTGATTTTTGGAAACATGCTCACATTGAATTGATGAAAATTGGAATAAGGGACTCGGATTTTATTGATTTTTTAAAATTTCAAAATAGCCGATCAAGTTTAGTTTTGGAAAAAATTGTTCTATTGAACTTAATTTGCCAATTGGTTCCCAATGATAATGAGTCAAGTAAAAATTTGAGGCATTTGTTATTTCAGTTTGTTGTCGAGCACAGAAAAGTATTTTATTTTTCATTTCTCAACTAATTTAAATTAACCACATTTAATTTAAAAGAAAAATGAAATTGATAAAATTCCTGATATTTTTAAAAAAATGCTGCTATTTGGCAAACATAATCAAGATCCAATTAAAGAACTTGTCGAATATGTTATCAAAGAGGGAAAAGTGAACGATTTTTGTGATACAAATACGGCACTGAATGAACAAGTTTGATTAAATAGATAGAATTTTTTTGAAATTTATCTTTTCTATAAGGATAAAGATGCTTTAAACATTCTACTCATTAATTTGGTTGATATTGGCAAACTGGCGCAGGCTTATTTGATTGCTAAATACTTTAAATATTATAACCAAGACTTCCGAATACTGCTAGTAATTTATTTGTCTAATACTATTTCTAATAGGACTTTTAATTGGCATAAGACTAGAAAAAAATTTTCTGTTATATTCCATTATCTATTTTTTTCAAAAAATTGTTAAATTTATTAATTACTGAGTAACAGTGAGTAACTTTCAAATTTGGCATAAAAGATCAGAAAATAAAATTAAAAAAATGGACCTTATTAACTTGGTGTGACAAACATGAATGCATTAATTATTATTTTATATTCTGTTTTCTACCAAATTTCATAAGAGTTAATTGAGTGGAGAATTATTTGTATAAAAAATCTGTTTAAAAGATATTTAAATTTTAATTTTTTTTATAACTAGTCAAATGACTCGTTCGGTATTTCCAGTGTAAATAAAATTGATGAATATTTTTAAAATGAGTGATATTATTTTGATTGTTTAAATTATTTATGCTTAAAAATTAAAAAGCCATGTTTAAGAATAAAAATGGATAATTCTGTGGCAAAATAAAGAAAAAAAAAATTAATGAATTTTAAAAGTTAAAAAGATTATCCTACATTCTTTTTAATTTTGTAATTAAAGAATATGATTTATATTTGTCTGGAGATGATTGATCCTGAAGAGCTTGACTACTCTAATCAACCGATAGACACAACTTCATTCAAAACGACAAAATTGACAAATGTCCTGCGATCATTGTCACGACCAAATGAGCCACATGAATCAGGCAATGCCAAAATGGAGTTCTTAAGCAAGCTAGTCTATCTGTGTAATTATGGAAACAAATTTTCCAAAAGAATAAAATTGGATTTTCTCCTTTCAAATGAAATACTGAAAATATCATATTTAAAATTAATCAACGAAAATCAATGGATCATTCTCAAAAATCTTTTATATTCTCAAAATTCGAATAAATTTTCTGTAGCTAAAGACTTTGTCAAGATTTATGATCTAAATAAAAGTGTTCTAGCTGATTTTGTACTTAATGAATTTTTGCTTAACTTAAAGACAGCAAATGATCCAAATTCTTGTCTTATGTTCGAACCATTTGATAGCAAACAATTTTCAAAACTTGTCAAAATATTCGATAAAGAAATAAACCTTTTTGGAAATAAATTGTTGGAAAAAACGCGTCATCTATTATCAATACCAAAGTCAACAGAGGACTTTACCATTTTAACTGAATTGATCATTCGGTCACATGACTGCTTCTCTCAGTCATGTTCCATGGAAGGAATTTCAAATGTCCTACAAGCTTGTAAAATTTGTGCTGGAAAAATGCTCAAGGCTGAAGAGTTTAATCTCATGGTAATTTCAACATTGTTCTTTTAAATGATAAAAAAACATGATTAATTTTATATAGATCAGATTATTGATCGAAATTGGCCATTATAGCGAAATGACGTACATAATGGACTATTTGTGGAACAACCAGCACTTTGATATGCTCATTGGGAAAGGAAAAGTTGGATTTATTAAAATAGTGAAGAAATTGTATTCTCTTTTTCATTAAGGACAACAAATTAAGGCTAGCTTTGCTCAATTATCTAAAACGCTACCATCCAAATGACCATAATACATACACAATGATTACTTTACATTTTACTATGCATAGAGAAATTGCCAAAATGCTCGAAGACGCTGCTTATGAACAGCTCAAATTGTTAGAAAATAGAAATTTAGGTTAAAAGAATTTAATTTAAAAAAATAAGTATCTATTTTTAAAGGCTATTATTTTTAAGAGAATACTCCTGAAACATTGACCGATTTACAGAGCATAACTGCATATTTTAGCGATGCAGCAAAAAGTTTTATGAAAGTAAAATGAGACAAATAAAAAAATTTTATTTAAATTGTTTAATTTTAATTCAAATTAGGAAGATTGTGTCAAACAAGCCGAAAATTGTATCAAAAAAGCAAGATTAGTTGCTTTGCAGATAAAAATTTTGTCCACTGAGATCCAAATAGTGAACCTAAATCAGACCGATGTGACAAAATTTTTGTCAAGGCACACAAACTTTTATGAAGCGTTCATTGTTGCTGAAGCATATGAGCGAATCACTGACCTATCTCTGGCTTTATTAAACCAATTTATTATAAATAATAATGTGAAATATTTTCAAGATTTTAAGATGTATTTAACTATTAATTGTAACACTGTTGAAGAGATAGTGAATAGATACAAACTGTGCATTGTCGATGGCAATTCTTTAGGAGAACACTCAATTGAAAATTTAAAAATTCTAGTCAAATGTTGTAAAGATATTGGATTTTTTTACCGCATGGCTTCCAGCTTAGATTTGACTGATTGGGCCATTAATGAAATATCTAACCAAAAATGTCTTTCTTTACTCAACGATATGATCTTAAACAAAAAATTGTGACTTTTTAAGACCGATAATATTTTTTTAAAGATTTTTTAAATTTTGTAATTATATATAAACCGTACATTTATACAAGTAGCTTTTCTAGATTTATATTTTTTTAATTTTCTAATAATATTTATAAAGTTTAAATGCGCTAAAATTTTTATCTTAAATTTAAATTTATAAATGTATCATAAATAGTTTTAAGTAAAATATTTGAATTATTGACCTAATACATAACAATTTTAAAAAATATCTATCAAATCTTAACTATGAAATAATCCATTTTTTGATTTGAACTAATGAGTTTTGAATTAAACACCATAAAAGTTAAAAATGATTACTGGACAAAATTTTTCCAAAGGAAATTAAATTTAAAACCAGGTCAATACAATGTTTAAAAAATTCGCCTAATTATTTGAAAGATATTTTCAACTCTTGTAAAAATTACTCGTATTAGAATATTACAGCTTTGTCTAAAGTAATAAAAAGTTGCCAAAATCTGAATTTTTCAGCCAATTCAAAATTATTTTTTTTAGTAAATATGATAAAAAAAATCTGAAAACAACTAAAAAGGAAGCAAGCCTTGAAAATTTTGGAGCCAATGGTATCATAATTGAGTTCATTTCTATCTTTCTATCTTAAGTCAGATCCTTTGGAAAGATGTATGAACCTTAGTTGGTATTTTAGATAAACAAGAAATCATGATCCAAAAAAAAGGGTCAACAACTGTTAAATTTGGTTGAGTGATTATAAATTTTAGTAGACTTAATTATTTTTCTTCACAACCATTTTTAGTTATATAATGATATATTTTAACCCAGTGAAGTTAACATTTTTTGTTCGTAGAGTTTATAAAGAATTTACATATAAATTTCTCTTTTGGCCAGACTTAGTATAATCATCTCATTTTTCAAATGTGAAACACAATTAAATATGATCACCTGAGTTTTTTAATTATACTAAATTTTAATATTAATTAACTGAAGATTCGGTTAGATTTGCTATCAAAATAAAATTATAAATTAATTAAAATCGGCTGCATTTTAATAAAAAATCATTTGGTTTTACCTTAGAATAATATTTTATTTTGGTTTAGCTCAATTTATTTTTTACGATTAAGATTAAATGATGATTTTAATAAAAAATATGCTTAAATAAACTGAAATAAAAATTATTTTTGAATGCTTGGTTAGTATAAACAATTTTCATTCAATTTTCATTTAGAGCATACTAATATAATAATGTATATCTAAGGAGATTTTTAGTAGAAAATTTGGGATTATGCATTAGAATATGGAACCAAAATGTCCATTTAAAAAAATTGTTGTACAAAATATTAAATTAATTAAAAAAAATATTTTTTTAGAATTAAAATGTCCAATTTGTTGCCAACTCGTATATTAAAGGAAACTCAGCGCTTAATGCAAGAGCCGGTGCCAGGAATCAGCGCAATTCCAGATGAGTCAAATGCCAAATACTTTCATGTTATAATACTGGGACCAAGCGAATCACCGTACGAGGGCGGCTCCTTCAAATTGGAGCTCTATTTGCCTGAAGAATACCCAATGGCTCCGCCAAAGTAAAGTTTTATTTTTAAGCATAATTAAATGTATTGATTAAATTTTACAGAGTGAGATTTATGACAAAAATTTATCATCCTAATATTGATAAACTTGGAAGAATTTGCTTAGACATTTTGAAAGATAAATGGTCACCAGCTCTTCAAATAAGGACGGTTCTTCTCTCAATTCAAGCTTTATTATCAGCTCCTAATCCGGACGATCCTCTAGACAATCAAGTAGCTAATCAATGGAAAATAAACGAGACAGAAGCAATTAAAACAGCCAAAGAATGGACCAAAAAGTATGCTGTAGATTCAAATTAGAACCCAGCGCATGGTTATAGAAAGATTTCATGTAATTTAATTAACTTTCCCATAAACACATTAACCATTTATTTTTAATAAACTTACCGAAACGATTAATTCTACTAAAAAAAATTTATACTTAATCTTTTGTCTCATTTTTTTGAATGTTTTAATAAATTTTAGAATTTTAAGTTTTTAAATAAGGATTTAACTTAAACATAGAACTTATCAAATAGTTGTATAAAACTAAGAGCGTCCTTTTTAGATTATACATATGAACCAGTTTTCCTCGGAATTATATGTTCAAAT
>JAESIW010000137.1:4751634-4810860 GCA_016802295.1 Brachionus rotundiformis
AAAAAAAATTTATACTTAATCTTTTGTCTCACTTTTTTGAATGTTTTAATAAATTTTAGAATTTTAAGTTTTTAAATAAGGATTTAACTTAAACATAGAACTTATCAAATAGTTGTATAAAACTAAGAGCGTCCTTTTTAGAATATACATATGAACCAGTTTTCCTCGGAATTATATGTTCAAATGGAATGAATTTATTCCAGCTTTAAAATAAAAAAAATTTTAATCTCAGAAAAACGAACCAATTTTTAAGTTCAATAATAAATTGATTCTCTTGTAAATTAAACATTTTAAAAAAAATTTTATCTTAATTAAATTGTATTTATTAAAACGATTAGTTTTTTTTTTGATAATTCGATCAAGTCAACTCTAAATTTTTTTCGAAAATTTTCTTCTAACATATCATATCAATTAAAATTCATCAATTTTTTTGTAATATTGCTTATCAATACTAGTTTATTCAAAATCCTTATATTTATCTTAAAATTTATTCTGAAAAACTGTCTGGACAATTAAATATTATTTTCTTTCTAATTTTATTAACAAACTTGTTTTAAGTCGTATTTACAAAAGTTTTTTCAAACCATGATATTTTTTTAGTTTTATAAATTATAATATTTTCTATTTGAATGAGAATTAAAAAATTTTAGATTTCTTTTATTTTGACTTTTGAAAAAGTAATTAAATCCTTTGATTATTTTTAAATTATAAGAGTAGTTAGAGCAATTTTGTCGAACATTTATTTTTTTTTGATTGTATTTTTTGATTGTATCAAAACAATCTAACACGGGGCTTAAAGGGAGGTTAACGACCATTCCAAACTGTCCGCGGTTTTCCCCAAACTATTATTTGAAAAAATTATGAGAATAAAAATTATACTTTTCTTTTCAGAAACATGTGACAAATAATTTAAAATAATTATCTTTGGATGTAAATAAGTATTCAACATTTTTTTGATAAATAATAAAAGTTTAACATTTTCTTTTACTTAAGCTTCCTACTGTCATTCGATTCAGCTTGACTCTCCTTGTTTACCATGGTAAAATTACCATCTAAATTAGTTTCACTTTTACCACGGGTATTTATTGGAAAAGATTCTAGAAAGTCAATTTTCAAAAATTTCATTTTTATTCTGGACCCTTTTTTTTTAATAAATATAATAAGTCGTTTTACTTCTCTTTTTAATTTTTCGGTAATTAAGCTTAAAATTTTTGAATTTTTGCTATTTTTAAACAATCAATAATTGAACAATACAGTTGAAATTAATTAAATTATTAAATAAAAGCATTTTTAAAATGAATAATAACTGATTTTCTATTTTAGTTATCTTTTCATAAGGAAATAAATCTAATTTAAAACTCCTCTCTTATTCGAATCACGAATTTTATTATGAATGAATTAAGAATTAAAATAAAAAGCAATTCAATTTTTTTCCGTATTAGTTACCGGCATGCTGAAATGTTTATTAATTAATTCAAATCGAGGTACTTTAATTTAAAAGTTCATTTGGAAAGACTGAGTTAACTTTTTATTGCTAAAATTATTTAATACATCTAATTTTCCTAATTGTTGAATAAAAATTTCAAAATTTTCAAATGTATTTTAAAGCACTTTTAAACCTTTTTAATATTAAAAGATAATAATTGTTTTGTCTGATGAGTTATGATGCTAAATTATTTCCATAAATGTATAATTATTAATCACGTTTTTATCTGAAAGTTTTTCTCTTTGTTCTCAAGCTAAGTATTTTGTAATCATCAAGTTGAAGCCAATTAAAGCAAAAAAATCATTTAATTATTAGAAAAGATAACGTTTCGTCTGAAAAATTTATTTTTTTAAGTAAATCTTGAAAAAAGTAGTTCTTAAATATTTTTGTTGTTTCATTTATTAAATATTTTATCAAAATTTCTAAAACTGATTTGAGCTATTTGCTTAAATCAATAAAAAATTAGAACGAACGAAAGTATTTATTGATATTTTGATTAGATTATTTAAGTCTAAATATATCTTAATTTAACTTAGATTGGAAATAGACCAGCATGAAAATTAACTTTTAATGAAAACCAAACAATTTTGATTAAAAGAAGCAATAATTTTAAATAAGGAGTTATCAAAATTAGCCTGGCCAAACTTCCAAAAAGATACAAACGATCAGATTTTAAGCTTTTTCAGCTTTAAGAGTGCTCCTAGTTTTACTCAATTAACAAATCAATATTTAAGCTAAATTATTTTTTTAAATTTTAAAATCCAAATAAATTAAACAGACTTTTGATTTAATTTCGCAATAGACAATTTTTTCCTCATTTATCTAGGTATTAGCTTATTTTTTTTAGCAAACACTAATCAAACTTTTGATATTTTATAATTTTTTTTGAAATTTAATACTTGTGAAAAATTTCGCATCCAGCAAAAACATATTAGTATGATTTATTTATGTAAATTTCTATTAATTTTTTTATTAAAAATTTATTTAGCTAATATCGAAAGAAAATAGGATTACTGAATTAGCAAAAAACTTCCCTTAGACAGATTTTGGTTCTCTTGACTTTTAGTGCTCGGTCTGGATAGTAAGTCTTTCACTTGATTGAAACTAATCCTATTATATAAAGTTTGAATTTAAAGCCATAATTGATAAGATAATTAAATATTTAAGGCACCATTTGTTCAGCATTATATAGCTTTAAAAAAAAATCTAAACATTTTATGTGATGACACTTGTAGATATTAAACAGCATTAGATCCTTCTTGATTGATTATATAATTCAACATTATTAATTTTTAAAATTCATATATTCTTATCTTTTGTTATTATTTTTAGTCATTAATCATTAAATAAAAAATTAGCTTCATACTAGCGATTTATTTATTTATTTTTTTCTGCAATAAATCTTCATAAATCCATTATCATTTAATAACAAGTATGAATCAAACTTCATCAATAAACAATCAAAGCCTACTCAAAAATTTGGCTCAATAAAACCCCAAATTCAGCGAATTTCTTTTCAGTACATCGGGCAAAGGCTCAACATTTTTTAACTTCATTTTGGCCTCTTTTTGTATACTAATCAAATATTTAAATAATTAAGTTGAAATTTTTTGCTATACTGAATTCCTCTGAGACCAGATAACTGGATTAGGAATGTTAATGGTTAAATACTAAAATTTAAATTATCTTGTCGTCTAAATATCAAATAATCACCTGGATCTCTTCGTTTAAGTTTGTTTAATAATCTTGAATTTTGTTTAATTAAGATTTTCAAAGCAAACAAGTTGAAGAATCTAACTATTTTATAGCTTTGAGATACAAATTTTTTAAATCTTACAAGCATGATCTTATCTTTTCTAATAGGTTTTCAAATTTATTGTTTAAAAATTGCTGCGAATTATTTTTTACCAGTCTAGAGCAAACAATTACAAAGTTAGATAAGAAACAATAAAGTTAGATGCTTCAAGATATTTGTACTAATGGGAAGATCTATATGAGCCAAAATTAGAAAAAAGCAATAAATAATTCCTTCATTCATTCTTGAATCATGTTAATGATTATTAATTTTGATTATTTTGCGTTTTTAATTTGTTTTAATCACTCCGATCTATTCAGATAGCTCTTTTAGACAACTTCAGATCAAAAATTTTTTAAAGTTTCAATGAGTTTTAAAAATAAATTTTATTTAATTAGTCAGCAGTTTTTTTAATTCAAGTCATTAAGAGATTTTTTCAAAAAAACAAAATGATAAAAGAGAATACTTCGGAGATTAATAATTTATTTAAATTTTTAGATGCAGTCTGTTCGCGTAACTCCAAGTCCGAGTATGAACCAGGCTAATTTTTCGAATATGAAGAGCAAAAGTGAGGACATGGCAAGCAAATCGCGTCTGAACTTCCTCAAAATTGAGATGTATCCAGATCGATTTTCGCATATAAAAACAACTAGATTGGAATATCCGAGCCAAGAGAGCAAGTCAAATTTGCCTGAGACCAAAAAAAAAGTCAACCGAAGGTACAGAGATAGAAACAGTGCCCGGTACATGACTCAGCCAGTTACTCTAATCGAAATCAAAGAGATAGAAGAAGACATGAACGAACAAAGTCAAAATTCAAAAAAATTTTAATGTATATTTTTTTTTAATATTGTGTTGTAATTTAGTCCTTAGAATTAAAATAAAATAATTTTTGATTTTAATTTTATTTTTTAATCTTAATAATGTTTATACATACCTTGAATATCATTTGTCAAAAATTAGCATAAACCCGTTTTTTGTTGTAGCTACTTACGTAACTTAATTAAAAAAAAAATATTAATAAATTTGAACAACATTTCTAATGTGAATGCAAATTGAGTTTTTTATTTTTGATTTAATTTTAAGTTCCATTTGATACCAGATTTGTTGGTAACTATTTTGAATTGTACGCATCACTTGTCCTTTTTTTAATATCAAACAATAAATTTTGCTTATTTTTCTCTCAAATTTTGTTATTTTATTTCATATTTTTTATTTATTAAATGAAATATAAATTAAATTTTATGACTTTATTTCTAATTGTTTTTGAGTTGGTATCTTTAGTAAACTCACTGCCCATCGAATTGGATAAAGACTCAAGAACCTCAAATACCAATGAACCGAGTCAATCTTTATCCAAAAGTAAGTGATTTCGTTCTGATTGGAATATTAATGGCTTCACTTTAGACAACACAAAACTGGGTTAAAATAATTAAAAAATAATTAGGTTTAGTATTAGAAGAATACCCAGAAAATTTTCGTGTGGGCTAAACTAAATGACTAAGAGAAATTTAAAATTTTTCAAAGCTATTTTATCAATATTTAATTTATTCAACTAATTTGAATTTTATTTTCCAGGTGCAATTGCTTCTATTATAATTGTTACGTCTCTATCAGTTTTATTAATACTATTTTTTTTGGTGGTATTTATTCATTATCGTCTAATAAGGTAATTGTTTTAAATCATGTTTCCAGGACTACTCAAAATAAATCAAAATTTCAAAATAGATAAAACATTATGTAATTTTTTCAAGATAGAGTTATAGTTATGTAACCCGAGTCCTGTGAAACTAGTTAGTTTATAAATGAATTTATTTTTATTTTGATAGAAAACTGCCAGATGACGATATGGGTTCATCATCATCGAGCTCAACAAATCAAGTGGCAAACAAGAAAAATATAAATTCTAAAAATTTAGATAGTTTTATCAAAGATGAGCGGATATCAACCATTCACACCGAGAAGACTCACCATGCAAATTTAGATCTTTCCAACAGATTTGCTTTACAAAACGACTATAACCTTTTGGAATTGAAAAGCTTGTCAAACTCGACTGATTCTGTGTACACCCCAATAGATAATTTGAGCGAGTTTGAAGAGGCGCAAAGTGAAGATGATTTCTTTGAAATAAGCAATTTGAATAAAAAAAAAAGTGAGTCATGCGAAAATTTTGTGGTAAAGTGGCACCAAAGTGATATTCAATTTGACCAAGTGCTAAGATCTAAAAAAAATAAAAGTATTGTTTTAGGTGTAATGAACATGGTTTGGCCGGCTAATTTTTTAAATGACGAAAAGTCATATTATTAAAAAATTTTAGTCCTTTTTTATATATTGTTTTTTAAATTCATTAAATAAATTGTTAATTTTTTATTGTTTTTTTCTTTTGGGATCAATGTTGATTCTATTTTAAGATAAATTAATGCTTTTAATTTTGTTTTCACAAATAAGCGTTGTTTCTAATTGATTCTTATTTATTTAAAAGATAATTTAGGAAAGGAAAATTTCAAGGGCAGCTCCGAATGGCAAAGCGATGTTTTCAGTCCTCTTGTTCGCAATTTTCGTTTTTCAAAATTTAGATTAATCAAAAAAAATTGGAATTAATTTAAATTTACATTGTTATGCTTCTAATTCAAAAATTTAAAATTTTATATTTTATTTTATTTTATAAAGAAAATTCGCTAACTATTCATTTTTATCTGTTCTTTATTTTAATATTTTGCCTTATTTCATATTTGATCTGACTCCGACTCGACAATTTTTTTAATTAAATTTACAAATGAATTAATTTTCATTTTCTTTAAAGAATAAAATATTTTCTTTTAATTTATTTTAATACTTTTTGAAAGATTTATTCATTAAAATCTTACATCCCACATTGGTTTTTACATCTTATCAAATATTAAGATCTTAAGACAATAACAACCCTCAAGTTATTAAGACAATCTTCTTAAAATTTCATTAAAATTCAAGACAAATAGAAAAAACTTTTTTTTTAAAAATCCAAAATCATAATCTTATCTTGTAAAATTTTATTACTAATAAAAAGATTTATCTTTTTTCTAAAATTTATTTCATCAAATCAATTTTTTATATTGAGCTTTTTATTGAGATTAAAATCACTAAAAATTTACACATAACTAAATTTACGGAAATATTAAACATCTTTAAATCTAAATTGAGGGATAAATCTAGGAAAATAATCTTCATTTAATAATAATTGAACTTAAGATCCAAAAGATCTTTTTCCAATTTCGACTGGTCTTCATAGGACGATGCCAAATATCGTTCTTTCAATAATTTGAGACATTCTTTTAACTTTTCGATGTCAACACCAGAATCAGTAATTGAATTTTCCAAGCTTTCATACCTTGCGGTGTACTTGGCCAACGATTCAGTTAGATTATTTTTGTTAAGAGCACCCAAAATACGGGCCATTAGAGTAACACCTGTATTAAATATCTCCCTGGATTTTCGGTACTTTATACCATCGTGAGCAATGTTAAAACAAGTTTCAAAAGTTAGATACAAAATTCGGTCAAAATCGTCCTCTTCACCAATTATGGCCTCTTCTTTATTGATAAGATCGTCAGCGTATAGAGAATGCTTGAAAATATTGTATAAAGTAACAGTAATTTTTTTGATATCCTGAATTATCTGAACATCAAGGTTGTTTCTTGTCTGGGAGCTCAGACCATACATTACATTAAGAATGCATATGGCTAAAGGAGCTGAGCGAAACTTGAGAGTATCTACTTTTTGGGCGTATCTTTTTAGAGCAGATTTAAGTTCGCTCGATCTATCATTTTGGCTAAGACTAGTATCCAAATAACTTGAGTAAATGTCTTGGATTTCTTTGGCGTACAAAGCGTCCAAAGCAGCATTGAACTGTCTTTTGTATTCAGGAGCCATTTTTTTCTTTATCGTTACGTTTATCTAAAAAGACGAAATTATATTTATCAATTTTTTCCAAACACTTTTAAAAACTTAAGCTAAACTTTTTTATGCGTTATACCAAATAAAATTTTTGGCTTCATTAAATTATGTATACTTGTAAATTATAATTTTGAATCAATATTAAAATTTATAATAAAATAAATACCAAAAAGCTTTGAATATAATAAATATTTTGAAATGTTTATTTTATTTTAAGATGCAAAATTGCAGTTTTTATAATTATTTTTATTCCCTTGAGAAATGCTTCCTTTGGCAAAATGCTGCTAATTTGTGATTATAATAATGAAATAAAATTCAAATATAATTATTGCTTAGTAGGTATTTCAAATATTTGTTTTGCTATCAAAAGTTTGTAGTCTTGTATTGTGAAACTATGTATACAAATAAAATTAATAAGTTCTAGGAGTAAAAAGTCATATTTAAATGTAAACATTAGAGTCTTCCATGAATTTAATAAACTAGCTAATAATTAAGAAGCCAGCCTAATGCTTTCTATTTCATAAAGTGATAAATGTGTCCTTCAAAAATAGTTATAAAATAATTCTATTATACCAATTATATTTTCATTGATAATTTTTTTTTGTATTTAAAATTTCTTAAAAATACCACTCTCTCCATTAACTAATTATTATGAACTTATTTATCTTTAATAAAAATTTTCACTTGTTTATTTTTTTATTTAAAATCAATGAACAATTTTTTTAGTAAAAAATTTGAATATTAAAATTATTTACTAACTTAAGTTTTGATAAATATTTGTAATAACAACGATTTTTTTTAATACCGATACCAATTTAAATTTGATCTTAGTTTTAATATGTAATCAATTATTTTTCATGCAGTTTAGGCTTTTTTCCATTTTATTTATTCTAAAATTGACCAAAATTTGTCCAATAAACAAAAATATTGTATGACTTTTTGAATCTTATCGACATATCGACATAAAAATTGTTAAAATTAATTAAATTAAATTTAACACAATTATAATTTGATTTATTTTTTATATGTGTGATTAATTTCAGTAGGGGTATGTAACCTGGTGTACAAATCGAAAGCCTAAGCGAATTTACATTCTTGAGAAGCATCGTATCGTAATGTGGAAACATAAAGGTATCTCAGTTTGATAGAAAAATTTGGGAACCTTTAGCACTTAACACTGAACTATGCAGAAAAAAAGATTTTAAGACCATTCACTTTGAATTACGTATCCATTCAAAGAATACCTCAAGGATGACGGAAAGATACCATAAGTCTTTCTAAGATACCAGCAATAACCAAAGAGCTAAGCGAAATGGGAATGACATAGAAAAAAGCTATGGATCAATTTGACCATAAAAAGAGAACAAGTCTCTATTTTAGATTTACTGATAAAGGTCGAAAGGATAAAAACTATGTTTATAGCCTAAAAAAAAGAAATTTTGATGGATTTTAAAAATTAAATTAGTTTTTAATTTATTCAAATTGATATTGAAAAAAATGATTTAATCTTCTTCATCGCTGTCATTTTTCTTTTTTGAAACATTTTTCATATCATTTTCATCATTAACTATTGTAACTGGTTTGCTATTTGACTTAACCCATATCATAGCAGTCAGTCTGTCATTTTTTGATATACCACTAAAATTCAATGTCTTCAAAGATGGTAATCTTGACAAAATAAAATGCCTATAAGCAACTAGATTCTCGATTGGATTACCATGTATGGTCAATGAGGTAAGGTTTTTCATTTTTTTTAGCTTTTCAACTTCTAACAAATTGTTAATTTTATTTCCGTGTAGATACAAGCACTTTAAGCCTTCGAAATTTTGAATTTCCTTTAAAATTTTGATTAAAGTAAATTAGAGATTAATTTTCCAAAATGTACTTCTGGTATTGTAGAGAAGCAATTAAATGATAAATCAAGGGAAGATATTTTTTCAGGATAAGCGAACGAAAATTCACACCATTGGTAAAGACCTGTTATTTCTTTCAATGCGTTATAGCCCAATTTTAAACTTAGACTGGCAAATTTTCCGTCAACTAGTTTTACTGGTCTATTATTTACTAATCTTGGATTTGAGTCATTTATCTCTAAATAAGCAAAAAAATTTGAAAAATGATCTTATTTATTTCCTAGCTTACCTTCTAAATTCATTAGATCTTTGAAAGAAAAATCAATGGGATCAATTAATTCTGCCCTCGAGTCGATTCTCGACTTGGCTTGTATTTGATTTTCTTTTGCTGCTTTTTTGGCCGGCTCAGTCATATTAATGTATAATAATTATTTGAATAAAAAATAATTACCATAAAATAATTGAAAATAAAATCATTCAAAACCAAATAGTTGCTTAGATACCAGTTTTAATTTTAAGTAATATTACTTTTTATTAAAAAACAATTTAAAGTCAAAAAGACATAATTTAAGAATTTAATAACTTTATGTTGGTCAAAGAGATTTTAATTTTTGGTATTTGTTTTGTATGGAATCATTTTAAATTTACAAAATTGTTTAATTTTCCAACTTGAGTAAGCATAAATCACACATAAAAAAGCTATTTCAATTATTTCGATGCCTTTTAATTTTGTAAAATAAACAAGTAAAGATATCCTTCAACTAAAAATATCAAAATTATTTTCTTTGTTGATTTTCTGTTATTAAATTATTTTCTTGGAAATCAAATTAGTGAAATTTGATGCAAAAGAACAAGATAAAATTTAATTAAAATTTTTACATGCTTTTTATTAAAATAATAAACAGATAAAAAGTTTTCTAATGAGATCTTATTTGTGATGTTTGACTTCGTAGAGAATTAAAATGTTCATAATATTGAATAATAGTATCTTCTGGAGTATAATTGGATTGAGGTGGTTTTTTCTTAACAAAACTAGTGAGCATTTCATGGCAATTAGCAAGACCTAAATGACTATCTACAAATTCAGTAATTAGTCCATAAGCATCATTATTATTGTTTGCACAATATGATATTTCTATTAAGAGTCCTCTATTTGAACTGTTTTGAGTAACAGCACCAATTTTTATATAAAAATCTCCTAGTTTAAAAGCACTACCAATCAGGTCTAGTTGCAAAGCCTTTTTTTCACCATCCAGAATTCGTCTCTGCAGCGATGCTAGTCCGATATCAGCAGTAAGAACTTTGATTTCCTGTCCAGGTGATTGAGGCTCAATAAGAGAAAAACAAGTTGATGAAAAGTCCGAGTGCAAATACTGCTGAATACTGGTCTGATTGGTGGCCTGAAATATGACTGCTTGCACCTGGAATTGGTTTAATTGACGTGGTTTTAGAGACTGGATTCTTTTTTCCAGCGTTTCTCTATATTGAGGTATTTGGTCAATTGTAATGGGCAATTTAAACAAATAAGTTATCGGCATCTAATTGGAATAATTTTTAAATTTTGTTCTTGAAATTCTAAGCCTTGTGAGCGGCCTGAGAGGATGAAAAAAATAAATAAATGAAAGTTATAATTCTTTATTTTAGAAATAAAAATTAATTTAAGTAGATTTGCTCGTTTAAAATAAAATAAAAATGAAATTTAATTAAGTTGATAATCTATTGATTTGATTGTTCCATTTCTAAGCTTATATACAAACGTTATCTAATGTTAGCCAAAATATATTTATCTCATTCGTAAATTTCCAAAGCGTTTTTCTAATGCCTTTAAAGAAAATAAAAAAAAATTACAATAAAAATCTTGATTAAAATCAAACATACTTCAAGGTCCCATACTACAATATTTCCGTCAAGACCAGTCGTACTTACTTGAGTAACTTTATTACCAGCTTGATTAAGGATTTTGACATCACTTTAAAAGAAAATTTTTTGACTTTAATTTTTAATCAATTAATTATTGTTAAAAAAATTATTATTTTTGCCAGCAAACAACTAAAAAATAAATACTTGATTGAATTTTGATGGATTGAATTAATCGTAGTGTTTACTGATTGATCCATATTTATTCTTTCTCTGTTACCAAATAAATCTTTAGCTGTCGCAACACTTGGTAATTTTTTTGGTCAATTTCTGAAATGGTTTAATTACCAAAATTTACCTGCTCTTTTGTTTAGTAGGTGAAACATCCAATTTTTCAAGCAAAGATATCTTATTACCACTTAGACCATAAACAATGGGAATGCAATCATGACCCTTTAATTAATTCATTATTTATAAAAAAAAAAACTAATTTCAGATAAAAATTGACTAACAGCAACTATTATGGCTGTATTAGAAATAAATCTCATAGACAAAAATGGCAAAAAAGGTGTTCGCTGGCTGATAACTTCTTGTGGATTTCGAGTACTATCAATCATATAAATAGTGGAATCATGTGACACAAAGGCTAAAATGTTTCCATCAAAACTAAATCCACATGAATAAACCCAGCCGGAATTGTTGGTGGAAAATTCGTGAATACAATCTGCTGCTTTAATTGTTGAAGCCCAGTGAGATGTGTCTGTTAGTGGACCATCGACATCGGGTATATAGGCACCAAAAATTCTGCACTTAAAATCAGAACCTCCTGCTGCCAACAAAGCATTATTCGGGTGCCAATCTAAGCAAAGAGTAGTGGAACGAAGCTGCTTTTTGATATGTTTAGCAACCCAAAATTGCTGCATTGGTTCAAAATAGCATACACAAATGCATCTACTTCCACATCCGACAGCAAATTTTTTTTCTATTAAATTAAAAAATATGTAAAAAAAAGAATAAGTTTTGTTAATAAATATGGTAATATACCATTAGGACTCCATTTGACACAAGTGGCTGCTCTTTGAACCCTGAGTACAACAAGTTCTGGTTTCCAAAGACGTCCATCAAGACTCCACACATAAGCATTTTTGTCCGAGCCGCAGGTGACTATTCTATTAGATTGGGGCGCCCAGTCGATGCTCAGCACTCTTGCCGAGTGTTCCGTTAACGTTTGAGTTAATTGCCATACACTACCATTTTTAGAATATATGTAAACTTCTTTGGAATTCAAAGAAATTGCCAATTCTAACAAGATGATTAATTTTTATTCGAAAAATTAAAAATTAGATTAAATTACGAGTTCTATCTCGGTTCCATGCGTGGCATGAGATACTCGAATTCAAATTTATATTTAGCAAATCAGCCATAGATTTCTAAAAGGTAAACTAAACAAGATAAATTAAAGTTTGAATCATGCGCTCAGTAAAATCTTAACTCATAATTTTTTTACATAAAAAGTTTAGTATAGAGATATATGTCTTTGTTGGAAAAAAATTATTTAAAAAATAAAATCAAGTATAATTAGTCTAATAAAAGCAAATATTTTATCTATTTAATTGGATAAATTTTGTCCAAGTCATCTTTTTTTTCCTAATTATTTGAATCAAACAATTGAAAATTTCGACTATCTTTCAATTTTTGGTTGCTTTTTGAAAATTTGCTTTGATAATTTATGTTTGGTAAATATATTATTAACTAAAAAATAAATTTAACAAATGTTTTAAGCGAAATTAAATTTTTTTTAATAGTTTGAAGCTTTCAATAAGATAATTTATTTTCTGTCTTTTTTTTTAAATAAAATTGGAACCATGTTTAACAATATTTCCTTACCTAAAGCTTTTCAATATAAAAAGTAAAAAGGATTTCTGAATGTCTAGTATTTCCGACATTTAGTTCATATGGGCCTTTTTCATCCTTTTATCATCTTTTCCGTACAATACTCATTTAAGCAGAATACTTATCTACCATGATCAGGTCTAAAAGCCTTAAATTGTGGAAAATAACAGGCGAATTGCTTGTTGAATGCTACATATTTTAAAGGTTTGACAATTTGTGATCGTGGAAAAAGGCATTTCAAAGATTTAAATAATTTTTGAGAAAAAATCTGGTTTAATTTACCAAGAATTAAACTTGCATTATTAAAATTGAGAATTAAGAGCAAAAATAGGATTTAATTAGTTTAATCATTCAATGATTTTAGCAATAATTTGGAGCTTAATTTTTTGAATATCAAAATGTAATCTAAAAAACTTCAAAATAATTTACAGCTTTTTTCTTAATCCTTATGTATAAAATGGTAGATTTCTTGATTTGTTATTGATTTTTTTCAAATTATTTGACAATAAAGCTTATTACAGATGTCTCATATAGTTTGGTTATCTTTTATCACTTGGAATACTATAATATTTGAAAGTTGAAAGTTTTAAAATTCTTCCTGTTATCTTGGTTGAAAAAGAAAGCTTTGAACAGTTCTTGTTTTTCGATTTGAGCTTAATTGAACCATCAGTATAGAGATCAAAATCTATTCACAATAAAAATTATTTATTTAAGAATTAAATGAATTGCATAAAAACCACTCAAATTTAAAAACAAAGGATCAAAATAAGTATTTCTAAACAAAAGTTTATTTTACTTTTATCTTGGCACAAAAATGATATTACCATTATTTACGGTAATATTAAGTTCTTAAGTCTTTAATCACAGTATATTTTACCTAAAAAAGTTAACTTTCTTTCAATATTTTTATCATATTTCTACTCTAATAGTTAGTATTTTTATGATTTAAAAATAATATCAGGTTAATAAAAATCAAAAATATACATTGAATCCAGTCTTAAAATCTAGAAAAGATTTTTAGTTTTTAAATTAAAATTAATTTTGCAATTAATTCAAATTATGTTATGTAAGAAAAAGCTTATGTATATGAAATAAAATATTTCCAAATGTTTATTTTAAAATGCAAACAACGAATTCTTGGCTAAGATTTAAGCGATTTGTTAAACGAAACGAAATAGTATTCTATTCATTTGGACTGCTAGCATTTTCCCATTTTGTCTGGTGGGAGATTCAACAAATTAAATCTTTTGTGCCAAAAACAGAGCGTGTCAATCATCTAGGACCTTTCAGAATTCCATACTTGGACGAATTTGATTTTTTCAAGAAAAGAGTTCTAAACTCTAATAAAGAAGAAAAATAGATGTTTTTAACCCGTAATATATTTGCCAAAGCCCTGAAATATCAACCAAGATCCGAAAAATCGGATAATTCGTTTGTAGAAGTTATTCGAAATAACAAAATTAGTCTTTTTGTTTTGACTTTTGTAATTACAAATATAATATTTTTATTCAAGCCAAAACATTTATCACGTCCAGAGATATTGGCAAGAAATCGACTCGAACAGCTTAAATGAGTTCAAATTTTTTCCAACAATTTAAAGAAAATTTTCAACAAAGACAACTCTTTAGATGGTTAATTTTTACCTATCCAAAGACTTGTTTTGGTTTAGGATTTTTTGTTACTTCAGCATACATATTCAGTGTTATAAATTATTCTAATACAGAACTACAGAAAAAAATAAACTTTGAAAAAAAATTCTATCTAGATAAATAGAAACATTTTTTATTGAGGGCATATTTAAAATAAAAAGTAAAAAATTTTAAGCTTTTTTTATTTTTTTGTCTTGATTTAAATTTTTAAAAATTTTATTAAGTATTAAATTGATAATTAAATACTTCAGTATGACAAAACAAATGGAAAAATAAAGTCCCAAATAAATACTATTTTAGGAATAAATCCAAGCTGGATTCCAAGAAAATCGATTAAGGCAAGAGCAAGTTCTATGACGATCACACGCAGGTGAGGACAGCGAAGGAACACGATCAAGTGACTAAGTATCAATAGGAAACTGAAATCTGGCCTCCAATGGCCTTGATAACTCAGCAGGTAATACCAGAACTTGTCGTAAAGCCACCGAATGAAAGCTGGTTCAAATTGTATGGAACACTTTACCTAAATTCATTGTTTATGTCGAATCATTAAACATTTGGCTAAACAAACACTCTTATTTACTGCTACAATTTCAAAGAAGCTAAATCTTATAGGACCAAAATATTTACTCCTTCTATGTTTTTAAAGCTGATAATTATTTTTTTAATCCAGTTAATTTTTTGATAATGAAAAACTTAGTTATTTAGTTGAATAAAATTAGTAAGTTTAATGATTTTTATTTTGAAAAAATAAATTTTATTGTAAATGGTGTTGAGATCAAAGATTCTAATCACAGGTGCCAGAAGATGCTCTTCTTTGACACTCGACTGCCAGTTAACAAGGATGTTTTTGTAAAGTTAAGTTAAATTATAATTTATAACTTAAAATTTTATGTTGATGTACTATATATAAAGGTTTTTGTCCCTGATGGATTTTCAAAACGATTTAAAGATCTTATGTAGGCTGTGGTGATCTAGTATAGCTGAATAAGATCGGGATGTAAACACTATTCTTCAAGTTTCATCCAATTAAGGGCCAAAACTTTATGATATTCAGAATAAATACGCGATTTTGTAAAGACAAAATTTTTAAATTTTATTAGAACTTATCTTTTAAATTAAAAATCAGTTCTTGAAAAAAAATTAGTCTCTCTTAATTAATTTATTAATTTTATAAAAATCGATATTTTTTCAATTTAAGACTTTTGATAATATCAATTGAAATTATTAAGGCAAAGTTATTTAAGTGCAATCAACAAGCTTTAGAAATGCCAGTGGCAACTGAAAAAACCCAGTTTAGGGTTAAGAAAGCTTTGGGCAAACACGAGATCCTGATACTTGTTAAATCGTGGTAAACTAATGAAAAGCATTAAAATGGATAAATCATACTTTTATTAACTCAGTATAAGTCATCTTTTTAATTTACATTAAAAATTTAATCTTTGGAAAATTGTGATCACGTAAATTTTTTTCTGGTCTCATAAATTTTAATTTTTTTCTTAAATTGGTCAAATATTGTGAGACCAGGCATAAGCCATTTGGTCATAAATTCAGCAAGACTAAAATAAAATATATAAAAAAATAATCATTTATTAATTTAATCTTAACAAATTAATTTTATTTTGATAAATTATAAATGATTTTGTTAAAAGAATTATTTTGAATATCCGCGAATTTTCAAGAAGCACAATTAACATTAAATTATCTTAACTATAACAACAATTTTAATAAACTAGATTTATACACGAATTTGTGATATTTAATTGTAAGAATTTCAAAAAATTCTGGAAAAATCGTCTTTTTAAAAAAGTATATAAAAATTTAATTTACTTGTTGAAATAATTAATTCCACTCAAAATGCCAATCGATTATTCTAAATGGAAAAACATTGAGGTAACCTTTTTGTCAAGAAAATAGTTAGATAAATTTTATTTTCGCTTAGATATCGGATGATGAAGACGATACTCATCCAAATATTGATACACCAAGCTTATTTCGCTGGAGACACCAAGCCAGAGTGGAGAGACAAGCTGAAGCCGACCGAGAGAAAGCTGAATTTGAAAAAACAAAACGAGAGTAATTAAACAAATTGAAGTTAAATCTTTTTTTAATTTTAATTAATTTTTCAAAGAACTGAATTAAAAAAACAAGAACTAAAACAAAAACTTAAAGAAGCTGAATTAAAAGGTGGCGATGAACTTGGCAAACTAAAGCATGAAGAGGCTGAACTTAAAAAACAAGAAGAGGAATTTAAGAAAAAAGAAGAAGAACTAAAAAAAAAAGAAAAAGTATTTTTTTTAAATTTAAATTTTTAAAATAATTCATAATTTTTTCAATTATTCATAGCTTACTCCTTGGAATGTTGATACCATCAGTCATGATAAATTTGCCAAGACTATCATCAACAAAGACGAAAAAAGATCAGATGATGATAATCTCACTGACGAACAAAAGGCCGAAAGATATGTAAGTCACTAAATTTTATCTTTAAATAATTATTATTTTAATTAAATTTTGTTAAGAAAAAATTTCTAGACAAAAACAAGTCAAAAATAAAACATTTTGGCATGCTTAAGCACTATGAAGACTCAAAGCGCTATTTAGTCGATAACCCAGAGCTTGTATGTGATGACACCGCAAACTATTTGGTTGTTTGGTGCATTGATCTAGAAATTGAAGAAGTAATTAAATTTGTTTTTAAAATTTTTTAAAAAATTAATTAATTCCATAGAAACATGATTTAATGGAGCACATTGCTCATCAATGTATAGTCATGCAGTTTATTCTAGAGCTCAGCAAGACTCTTAAATGCGATCCAAGAGCGTGTGTAGGTCCATTTTTTACAAAAATGCAGCAAGCCAACCGTGAATATAAAGATGGCTTTTATGAAGAGTTGAACGCGTTTAAGGCAAGAGTAAAAAAGAGAGCCCAGGAAAAAATCGAGGCCGCGATGGCCGAGGCTGAAGAGGAAGAACGCCAAAAAAGACTCGGTCCTGGCGGACTAGATCCAGTTGAAGTTTTCGAAAGTCTCCCTGAACCCTTGCAGCAATGCTTTGAATCCCAGAATATTGAAATGCTTCAAGAGACTTTGCTAAAAATGGAAAAAGAAGACGCTGAATATCATATGGATAGGTGCATCAAATCTGGTCTGTGGGTACCAGATGCAAAAGCCAAAGCAGCTCAAGCTGAAAGTCAAGAAAAACCCCAGACTGAATCTGAAGAAGTATATGAAACACTAAATTCATAAAAAAATTCTTATTTATTACCCCAAAAAAATCTTAAAAATCGTTTTTTTCTTAGCTAAAATTAATTTCTTTTAATCAAACTCTTTCAAGACTATCTCCAAGTCTTAATTTAGTATTTTTTTTATTTTGAGTGTAAAAAATAAACCTTTAACTAAAAATTAACTTATTTGAATATTGGAATATTAAACTAATAATTATTAGTTTGATCTTTGATCCTATAATGTGACGACCGAGTAAGGTTGTTTTAGTTAGTTAAAAATTAAATTTTTATTCATTTGTCCGAGGCATTTTTTCATACCAAATTCTATTTTTTCATACTTAATTTCCGTAATTTCATTAAAATATGGCAATTTTGTATCAATATTTAAATTATTTATCTTAATACATATGATACTAATAAATTCTTACAATGACCAATATGATACTCATAAAAATTATCAATTAGCTTCAAATAATTTTTTTCTTAAGATTTTGTCGTTTAACTTTACTTGAATTTTTTTTGAATTAAGTCAGAATTACTGATAAGTATCAATAAAACTAAAAACTCTAATTTTTCATTTAAAAGATGACGTTTTTCAATCAAATGTTGTGACCAGTACCCCGGTTTTTTTTTAAATTCAGAAATATTTATCTATTGAAATCTTGTTTTTATATTTGAATTTCTAAATAAAAAATTTAAGTCAAGTCAATAGACTTTAAATGACTTTTTTTTGACTTTCTGAAGACTAATGTAGACTTCAGTTTTCACATAGTTTTTAAGTCACAGTTTTTATGATAACCAAACTAGTCTAAATTTGCAGTTTAGTACAAGTAAATGGATGAAAAACACATTTTTGAATATTTGGCAGTTCTATTTTAAATATCATTCTTAAAAAGATATCTATTTGATTTAGAATTTAATATCAGTTTTAAACCATTAATCAAATTAACAATATCATATTATATTATTCATTCCTTAACCCATCTATTCTTTAATCAATTTAGATATTATCCTCTTTAAAAATCTTTAGATTTCAATGGGTTTCCCAATCATGACGAAATGATATTTTTCTAAAAAACTTTTAAGTGGTTGTAAAAAAATATATTTTTTATCTAATAATTTAATTAACAAAGCAATCTTAATCCTAAATAATAAGATAATCCTGAAGTCATTTAAAATGTCTTAATCTCCGTTGAATGATTTTAAATTCTTTTCGAACTAAGATAAATATTAACTTAATAATTTTTATTAAAAAAAACCAACTTAACTTTTAAATTATTTTTTTCACATAATCCTTAAACAAAAATTTGACGTTGAATAAAATTATAATAAAAATAAATAAATTTTTTTTGGAACTGTATCATGCTTCCAGCATTTACCAGCGATATAATTAACCTGAATGTAGGAGGACAGAAATTTTCTACATCTCGCCAAACATTGTGCTCGGTTCCGGACTCATTTTTCTCTTCGCTTATTAGTGGACGAATTCCAAGTTGTCGCGATGAACAAGGCTACATATTCATTGACCGAGATCCAAAATATTTTTCCATAATACTTAACTTTTTAAGAACTCGAGAACTCAACCTTGCAGGCGTAGATAATATTTCATCGTTGAAAAATGAGGCCGAGTTTTATGCCATTAATCCTTTGGTAAAGCGTTTAATTTTGTGCGACGACCTCAGTCGTTCCCACTGTGGCAACATTCTTTTCACTGGATTCATCCCGACACCATTGATTATTTCTAAAAAGCTCAATAACAAAATTTTGTCCAGTGATTCAGTGCCAACAAGTTCTAATAAACCTGGTAGTGTTTTAAGAGTTGGTAGCTCTAAGCCTTTAGAATGCCAGAAGAATGGATCAAATGAGCATTCTTTCAACCGTTTTGTATCACATTCAAGAAAATCTTCAAATGAAGTATACACGAATTATTCAAATCAATCATCTACATGTTCTACGGCTACCACATCTACAACACCTACTACAACTTCGGCTGGATTCAAATGTCACTCGAGAAACCAGTCGATTGATCTCAAACAAATCAAGACAGAACTTGGAATACTTCTCACAGATTATTCACACCAGCCTATAAATTACTCAACGAATAATCTAGTACAAGTTAATTTGATTACTGGTCATCAGAATTGGATAGCTGTTGCTTATTCACATTACGTTTCGTGCTACAAGCTCAGAGATGGAATGGGCTGGCAATTGGTAATTTTTTTTTATTTATAATGTACGCTTTTATGAAAAGATTGGATATTTATTGTAAAAAAAAATATTTAAATTTTCCTTAAAGATGGACTCAGTCTAGATTTGTAAGTAGATAGTTTTAGCTTTCCAAACATTAAAGATAACTAGAATAAAAAAATTTTTGATTGAATGACCAGTTTTTGGAGAATATTTTAAGTTTATAATCCATTGTTTGCATTTATGCATTTTTACGACTTGAAAATAAATATTTTTTCAATCAACCGAAAAATTGAGCCATATAAATAATTTTCTTAAATATGTTCAATCTAATAGTTAATAAGTTTACGATTATTAAAAAATTAACTAAAATTAAGATATAAAATAAATAATTGCTTTTGTATTTTATTATTTTTTTATGACTCCATAAACAATTGACTTAAATTAAAATCAAAGTGCTGTATTTCAATGAGAGTGTGATTTTTCCTTAATATTACAGTTTAAATATTTTATTTAATAAATTATAAAATTTGACGACAACAATTAAAATTACTGAATCTGAATACAGTTAGTAGAAATATAATTTAAAATTTCGTATTCTAATCATTTTTATTCGAATATTTTTGACTAGTTATTGATATATTTTTCCGATAATTTGAGTTATAATTAAATTTTTGATTTTCCCTATTAATATCATATCAGTATTTAAAATTCAAAACTTTCAAAAATAAAGCGATAATTAAGTTGACTACATGATTCCAAGTATAAAAAAAAAATCAACAAAAAGTATTTATTTTTTTGGCAAAAAAACTTATATCCATATTTTATATAAATCTAAAATAGAAATTTTTAAATAAGTCAAATTTAAAGAAAATTATTAAATTATTATTTTTCATTTTAAAATCTCTGGATAAAAATTATGAAAAATTACTCAGTTTAATAAATACTTATTAAAAGTTTATAATATTATAAAGATGTTTTTGAGTGATTATCAGGAGGAAGAAATCGAAAGATTGGCTTTAAATTCAAAAAATCAATTTATAAATTTATCTTCTGTGAACTCTTCCGTAAATTCCCGACTAAGTTCGAATCCGTCTTCAATTGAGACAAATCTGAACTCAACCACCAATGCATCACCAAACAAATCAATATCATCTCAATCCTCTCAACTCTACGAGAACTCTAAATTTTGTACTCTAGTAGCAATTTCGTGCAAACAATTCATAAAACTCTGGGCAGTGACCGACGAGTCCAATGATCAGCTAATAGGCAGTTTCAACCTAAACTCGATTGTTGAACACCTTTTTTTCATAGGATCACAGTTAGTAGCCACCAGCTCGGTTGGCAAAATTGGAGTGTGGAATTCATTGTCTCAATTGTGGCAAACCCAGGATCTAACACCGATTACTTCATATGACACAGCAGGCTCAATTCTTCTGCTTGGGTCACAAAATGGTCTTCTTTATTACATAGACATGCAGAAATTTCCTCTTAGAATGAAAGACAATGATCTCCTAGTGACACAACTATACAAGGACCCATTGAATGAACCAATTACAGCTTTGAGTGTTTATCTAACACCCAAAACTACTACTACAGGAAATTGGATCGAGATTGCGTATGGTACCAACAATGGCAATGTTAGAGTGATTGTTCAGCATCCAGAAACAGTCGGTCACAGTCCTCAATTATTTCAGAGTTTTTCTGTACATAGAGGGACAGTTTACAAAGTAATGCTCACTGAAAAACATTTAATTTCAGTTTGTTCAGAGTTCAACCATGTTCGAACATGGAAGTAAAATTAATAATTAAAAAATTTATTAGAAAATAAAAAAATTTTTTTTCTAAGTGTTACACGATTCAGAGGTATGATCTCCACTCAGCCTGGATCAACTACCTTGTCTTCTTTTAAAGTAATGACCATAGAAGCGATGGATTCTCCAGTTAGCTATTTGAGTGGAAATGACATTGGACCTTTTGGTGAAAGAGACAGCTACCAAGTTTTTGTTCAAAAAGTAGTTCCATATACCGATGAACTTTTTGTCCGACTAGCTTCAACTGGCAAGCGAATTTGTACCATAAAATCAGTTGATCATTCAATGATTACCAGTTTTTGTGTACATGAATGTGAAGAACCGTCGAAAATAAACTCTAGACCAAGGCGGTACTTGTTCACTGGACACTCAAATGGCACTCTGCAGCTATGGGATTTAACTACAGCTTTAGAATTGAAGCAAAATGAAGCGAGTAATTTAGCGGGGCCAACGGTGGAAGAATTTACTAAATTTTTGGATAAAATTGAATTGTCTTCAGCAAGTGGTTATTCTACGCCAGTTTTAAATTGCCTTAGTCCAAATTACCACCAAAAACATCAACGTAATCATTCAGCAGCTTCGAATAATTTGATTTTAAATACAAATGGCTCAAGTCATTCATGTGAAATAAATGATAAAAACTCAACATAAACTCATTGTAGAAAAACATTTCTAGCCATCGAAAATTCCATTTATAAATGTGTTTTGATCGTTTTAATTTTGTTAAAAAAAATAGATTTTTAATTAATAATTAAGTTAAAATAACGTGATTTTTTTAACTTCAAAATATTTTTTTAAAAATAAAGTATATTTTAAGTATAAAATGAAATAAAAAATTTAAAAAAATTTTAATTTTTTAAAGTATAAAATCAAAGAAATTATGATATTCAATATTTAATTCACTATTATTTTATTACTAAAAACCCAAACTTAAATTTTACTATGTTCATTAAATTTGTGTTTTAGAAACACTTTCTTAATACTTAATTATGGATGAGTGAATTTAATTACCTTTATATGTTAAAGTGAGAATTGAAATTATAGTTTAATCATATATAAAATTACATGACAATACTATGTTTATGTTTCGAACATATTTAATTTTAATTTAAATTTATTTTATAGATTATCTTACAAGAAGATGAAATTGGCTTTTAGAATCTAAAACTGTCTATACCAATTTCTTTACTTTTAAACCTGATTTGAGATTTATTTAAATGAAAATCATTTAAATTCCAAAACAGATAACATAAACGATTTCTAGGCTTATATTTATTTTGAAATTATATTGAAAAATAGTTTAAAAAAAAGCTATTTTTCAATCATATTTAAGACTTATAAATTGCTTTGTGATCAAGAGATCAATGTTGAAATTTACAACATTTAAGCATTTAATTTTTAATAATATCAATTTAATTTTCACAGATTTTGAAAAAAAATTCAAAAAATTTAATTTAAACATTTCAATGTTTTACTTTTTTAAATGATTATTTGAACAGTTTATTTTTAATTAGTAAAATTTATTTTATTTAAATAAATGGAGTGTTAATCGGTCTTTATGACATGGGCACTAGCCTGTTGATTAACCTTGAAATATAAAGTTTAAAAATCTTTGTTTATAAAAATAAATTATCAAAAAAAATTACATAATTTATAATCAATTATTTTATATACATTTTAATAAATAATGAGCCATGATTCTGTGTCTAATCAACAATTTCTCTCAAATTCTTTTATTTCTTCCTTCGCTTTAAACTTCACTTGGTTCCCATTTAACTGTATTATCGAGTATTTAAAAATTTAAGTTTCTTACACAGTATCTTTATTAGTGTACTTGTTTCTACACTCTTGATCTATTCACATGAACCACTTTGCCAATCTGCTGTTCTATGGATCTATTTTTTCATTTGAATTTTATTTCTATTCAGGATTGGTAAACGATGATAAATTGTCATATAATTCTAATAATAATTCTTTTTAGATAAATGTTTAATTATTTTATAGCTTATCTCCTTCAAAAGCTAATATCCGTCTAAAAAATAAATTTTCAAAATTAATTTAACTAAAAATAGCTTTTATAAAAAAGAACTGAAAAATAGGTTAAACTTTATTAAAAATTTAAAATGAACGGACTTATTAATGGATAGAATAGATTAAAATTAGAATTATTATCATAGTAAAAATAAATTGTCCCAAAATGAAATTATAAATTCTATTAATTTAAATACTTTTAAATCATTTAGAAAACTAATCAAAAATTGAAAAAAAAATACAAAATTTAAATTGATTTATATAAATTAATTAAATAAAATATTTTAAGGACTGTCTTTGATCGTTTTGTGACACTTGGTTAAGTCTTCGATCAAATTGAGCCGGTCAATGGAACTTCTTTTGGGCCTTTTTAAAATTATGTACAACTTAGCTTTCCATGCACAAAATTTTAGTCGAGTCGAAAATAAGTATATGTAAGAGTCGCATGAACAACTATGGGATTCGACTATTCGAACCGAGTCCGAGTCCAGCAAACAGGCCAAAGCAATCAAACACGGGTGCATGTTATGCACCGTGGTTCGCAGCGACGCCGAATTCGCTACTCTCATTTCATAGAAGTTACGTGCATATAAAAGATGAGCTGTACAAATATTTAAACGCTTAGATCGTTCATTTTCATTAAGTTGAGCACAATTTTGAATGCACTTAGACTTGGTATCGAACAAGAGATTCAGATACCAATGAAAGGCTTCATTGGGACTTGCAAATGTGTCCAATTGTCTCATTTGGTTCAAGTTTTGGTTTGTTTCCATATAATTTTCATCATTGGCGTCATTTTCAAACTTGTTATACTTGGTAAATTATTCACTTTGTTTAAATAAATTAGTTGGAAAAAATTTATATTTACCAAATTTGACTTGCTTTCGGAAAATTTTGACTTGATCCCAAATTGAGCTTCCTCTTTTTCAATAGCTTTAAAATCAATCAAAGGCATGTCTTCACCTCCAAAAAATGTACTGTCCTGTATCTTAAATAAATTGGTTAAATGTATAGCTTTGGTAGGGTATTTTAAACAGAATACTTCACAGTAGTATGTCTCATTATAACTTTGGGTCATTTTGGAATTAGGCTAAAAGTTTATATAAATTACATAATCACAACTATTTATAAATTTATTTTATGATTTTTACAAGATTTGAGTCGCTTTTTTTAGTCGCAATTTTATTATTGTTTAGGTCAAAGTTTTCCTTGTCATCTGAGAATTTTTTGTCTAAAGACTTAAGTGATAATATTTGAGAAATAATGTTTATTTTTTAAATTTTTTTTTACCTTGCTTGAAAAGACTTTTTTGAATCCTCTGGTAAAATTATTATTGGACACGTCTTTAAGAATTGGTTTATTTTTTCGTAAAGTTTGATGTTGTAGAATGTCATAATCATTGTACACATGGAAATCTTGGCATTTTTGCTCAAAATCAAATTCTCCTGTGGTCAAACCTGGTTGAAGATAGTCATGGTTAATTAATGACTCTTTTGGTGACTTAAAAGCATGCTTGGTCAAAAATAGATCAACTAAAAATCTTGTTTTATTACTTTATTCACGCATCCCTTAACAGCTTTACGCCATTTAAAAACTAATTTTGACATTTTATTTTTTTAGTTTTCAAATTTTAAGCTTTTGTAAAATTATAAAATATTGAATTCAAACAATTCAAGTAAAAACACTAACCAGAGCTTGTTGTTAAATTTTAGATTTATTTTTTATTTAAAATAAAGATTTTGTATTAAATGCTCAATTTTAGTCTTGGAACAAAATTTTATTTTAAACTGCTTATATTTTGGTCTCAAACTTTATAAACTTTGTAAACTTTATATTATTCAATATTCAAACTTTGGCGCCATATGAATTATTTAAATTATTTCAAGGCGATCTGAATTAAGTGCCTACGAACTTAAAAATTTTATCTTATTCAAAAAGTTTATTTAATTTTGCTTTCGGAAAATCGAATCTAATTCAGTTTTATAGTTAGAAAACACGTTGAATTTCTTAATTTTGTTTAAATCTTTTTGGTTCCAAAAAGAATCTAATTTTATGAATTAATATAATTATCTACTAAGATCTACTTGAGCCAAAATTTCCTCTTAATTTCAAAAGAATTTCTTCATATTATTGCATCATAATTCGATGATATTTCATATAATTTTTTATTTTAACAGCATCAAATATGCTTTTTATAATTGGTCTAGGTTTAGGTGATGTCGAAGACATTACTTTAAAAGGTTTGAAAGCAGTAAAAAGTTCCGATTTGGTCTATCTGGAGCACTATACTTCAATTTTAGGCGGAGGCGCCGAGTATAAAAATGAATTGGAAAATTTCTATGGCAAGCAAATTATACTCGCCGATCGAACCATGGTCGAGCAGAATTCTGACGAAATAATCGATGCAGCCAAAGATAAAACAGTGTCTTTACTGGTCGTCGGTGATCCCTTTGGTGCGACTACCCACACTGATCTGGTTCTACGAGCCGTGGAAAAAAACATTACCTATCAAGTTATCCATAATGCATCTATTATGAACGCCATTGGTTGTTGTGGACTGCAGTTGTACAATTACGGAGAAGCCATATCTATTTGTTTTTGGTCAGAGGCTGAAAATTGGAAACCAAAGAGCTACTTTGAGAAAATATGTGAAAATCGAGTCAGAGGTCTTCACACTTTATGTCTTTTGGACATAAAGGTAAAGGAAAAGAGCATGATAAATATCATTAAAAATAGGGATATTTATGAGCCGCCCAGGTACATGAGCGTGTCCCAGGCGTGTTTACAAATGATGGATATAATTCGAGAAGCTGGTGAGTATGAAACTATTGAAGGAGAAGAAAATCAGACAGAGATAAATATAAAAAAACTAGTTGAGTTAAAAATAGTTGAAGAAAATACATTGGCGATTGGTCTTGCCAGGGTTGGTAGAAATGATCAAGTATTGAAAGTAGATACTGTTAAAAATCTGTCTGAAAGCGATTTGGGTGGTCCTTTGCATAGCTTAGTTATTGCTGGTAAATTGCATCCTTTGGAAATCGAGTTTTTAAAGCTTTTTTACAATGGAGAAAATTTTAACAATCTAGTCCACCAACATAATCATTTTTACACCATAAAATAAATTTTTTATTCACTTTATAATTTATTAAATGAGTTAATCAATAATGAGCTTTTCATAGAGCTTTGTTAGATTATTTTTAAACTTTGGTATATTTAAATTTTTAATTTAGAAAAAAAATCTTAACATGGCTAAAGATTATTCTAAAGAGGGTAAATTTATTGATTTACCTGGAGCTGAAAAAGGAAAAGTAGTTGTTAGATTTCCACCGGAAGCTAGCGGGTATATATTTTTATACTAAAGTTTAATAATAATATTGTTTTTAATTTTAGATATTTGCATATTGGTCATGCTAAAGCTGCTTTACTTAACCAATTTTATCAAAATGAGTTTGAAGGCAAGCTTATCTTTAGATTTGATGACACAAATCCTGCTAAAGAAAACGCTGAATTTGAACAGGTTATAAGAAAATTTATTAATTAAAAATATAATTTTTTTGATTGACTATTTATTTAAAAATTAATTAATTCTCAAATTTAAGGTAATTGAAGAAGATGTCAAATTATTAGGAATTAAATGGGACCGATTTTCGCGTACTTCAGATCATTTTGACTATTTGCTAAACTTATGTGAAAAAATGATTAGAGAAGGAAGAGCTTATGCCGATGACACTGATCCAGAAGAGATGAAGAAAGAGAGAGAGGCCAGAACCGAGTCCAAGAATAGGAATAATTCGATTGAGAAAAATCTGGAAATGTGGGAAGAAATGAAGAAAGGTTCAGAGAAAGGACTTAAATGCTGCATTAGAGCAAAAATAGATATGAATGCAGCAAATGGAACTCTTCGAGATCCAACAATGTACAGATGTAAGCCTGAAACTCATTTATCTACTGGGGATAAATACAAGTAAGTTAAAAGTTATCTAATTTAAAATAAAAAAGAAATAAAAAAATTATTTAAATAGGGTTTATCCTACATATGATTTTGCATGTCCGGTAGTTGATAGTTTAGAAGAGGTAACACATGCTTTGCGTACCACCGAGTACCATGATCGAGATGAACAATACATGTGGTTTTTGGAGGCTTTGAACTTGAGAAAACCACATATCTACGAATACAGTAGATTTAACTTGCAAAATACTGTCTTGTCAAAGCGAAAGTTGACTTGGTTTGTTGAGAGTGGCAAAGTAAAAGGATGGGATGATCCAAGATTTCCAACTGTCCGAGGCATTCTCAGACGTGGTATGACTGTTGAGGCATTGAAACAATTTATAGTAGCTCAAGGCTCTTCGCGTTCTGTGGTCCAAATGGATTGGGACAAAATTTGGGCAATAAACAAAAAATTTATTGATGAAATCTCTCCAAGACATAGTGCCATTTTAAAGGGTAAAACTGTCCAAGTTAATATAAAGGGACAGAGCTCGGTCGAGTCAAAAAAAGTACCAAGACATCCAAAGGTAGACTTTTTTATCTTTTATTTGGAAATAAATCACCAAATTTTCTATTTATTCAATTAAGAATGAAAAATTAGGAACCAAGACTGTTTGGTACAGTGACAAAGTTTTGATTGATGAGGCCGATGCTGAGACTCTTAAAGAGAATGAAGTAGCAACATTCATGGACTGGGGAAATGTAAAAATTAATAAAATAAATCGTGACAGTTCTGGAAAAATTATCAACATTAACGCAGAGCTAAATTTGGAGAATAAAGACTATAAAAAAACACTTAAAATAACTTGGTTGTCTGATGTACCAGATAAGGCTCCATTCACCTCGATCAAATGCTATCACTTTGATCACATAATTGTGAAGCCTGTCCTAGACAAAGATGAGGACTTTAAACAATACTGTAATCATCAAACAGAAGTACTGGATATTTACTTTTAAACTAATTTAAAGCTTAACTTTTTTTGGTAGTTTGAATTTGATGTATTGGGAGATAATGAAATGAGAAATCTCAAAAAAGGAGATATTATCCAAATATCAAGAAGGGGATATTATATTGTAGATAAGGCTTATGATGGAGAATCAGTAGTTTTATTCAATATCCCGGAAGGAAATAAACGCGAGTCACCCACTTCATACATGTCCTTGACTAACCAAAAGTATGCTTCGGTTCAGTTTGCTGAAGATGCTGAAAAAAAAGGCAAGCCGGATTCTAAAGAAAACAAACCACAGAACGCTGCATTTGTTATGACACCTGAGGCTCAAGATTTAGACAAAAAAATCAGAAAACAGGGTGATACTGTTCGAGAACTTAAATCCAATAAAGCTCCTAAAGTATTACCTATTAGTGTTTTTTAAATGAAGACTTTTTAAAATGCTAAATTATACAGGATGAGTGCGATGCTCAAGTCAAAGTTTTGCTTGATCTGAAGGCTCAATTTAAAAAATTGACTCTGAATGACTGGAAACCGGACTTGGCAACTGGAAATAAAAATCAAGGCGAGGCCAAGACTGAAACCAAAAAAGTAAATTATTAAATATTTTTAAAATAATTTAATGTTTTATCTTTTATTATTAATACTCCTCTTTCAACTTAAAAAAATCAAATACTAAATAATCTTTTATGATAAAATATTGAACTTAATTTTGAAATAAGAAGAAATTTTTTACAAAATAATCAATAAGTTTTTTTCTCAATTAAATTTTAGATATTAAATTGGGCTTAAGCATAGATAATTATGATTTAAGTTTAACAAAAAATTTTTTTATCTTGATGAAATAAATTGTGTCCATTTAGTTTTAAAAATTCGAATGCTTGTTCTAAATTCCAATCAATTGATTTTATTAATCTATTACAAGAAATTTATCTATTGAAATTTAAAGGAATTTTTCTCTTTCCAAATGAGTGATTGCTCACTCATTGTGTTTAAAGATATAAACAAAGTATCATTGAAGCACGTTGTTAGTAGTTTATATATTTATTTCTTTTAAAAAAAAAAGATAAAACTTTAATTGTAATTAAAATGGTAAACTAATCATGAAAAGTAATGAGATTCAATATATTTAAATTGAATTTTGATTTAGGCCGAAAGCTTAGATAACCCAAAAGTAAATGAGCTTAATGCTAAAATTAAAGAGACTGGTGATCAGGTAAGAAACTTGAAGTCAGCCAAAGCATCAAAGGTAAAATTTCTGATTGAATTTATTGCTAATTTTTTTTTAAATTTTCTTAACTTTTTAGGAGGAAATCGATGCCACAGTAAAAGTTCTCCTCTCGTTAAAAGAAGAATACAAAAATTTAACAGGACAAGATTGGAAACCAGAATCTGGTTCAACGGCTAGAGCTCCAAAGGTATTTTAAACCATTAATTTTTTTGTCTTGAAATCATCGTTTATTTCTAGCCTGAAAAAGTAAAACCAAAAAAAGAAGAGAAACCTGCTGCTAAAGAAGATGGTAAAAAACAAACAAGACTTGGTCTTGAAGCCAAAAAAGAAGAAAATCTACCAGAATGGTATTCACAAGTAAAATAATTAAATATTTTGATTTTTTAAGGGATTATTTTTTATCTTCTTTTAATAAGATAATCACTAAAGGAGAATTGATTGAGTACTATGATGTATCAGGCTGTTATATATTAAGACCATGGTCATATTTTATTTGGGAACAAATAAAAAATTTCTTTGATAGCGAAATAAAAAAACTCGGAGTTCAAAACTGCTATTTTCCAATTTTTGTTTCCAAAGCAGCTCTGGAAAGAGAAAAAGACCACATAGCTGATTTTGCACCTGAAGTAACTTAACAAATTTGATAGAAATTATTAGAATAACTTTTTTAAAAAAAAAGGTAGCTTGGGTAACCAAATCAGGTCAAAGTGATTTGGCAGAACCAATCGCTATTCGTCCAACTAGTGAAACAGTTATGTATCCAGCTTACAGTAGATGGATTCAATCTTACCGTGATTTACCTCTCAGACTAAATCAATGGAACAATGTTGTAAGATGGGAATTCAAGCATCCGCAACCATTTTTGAGAACTAGAGAATTTCTTTGGCAAGAGGGTCATACAGCATTTGCAAATTTTGAAGAAGCGTCTGAAGAAGTATACCAAATTTTGGATCTGTATTCAGACATTTACCGCAAATTACTAGCAATTCCAGTAATTAAAGGTAAAAAGACAGAAAAAGAAAAATTTGCCGGTGCTGATTGGACTACTACAGTCGAGGCTTTTATTAGCGCAAGTGGTCGAGGCATTCAAGCCGCCACTTCTCATCACTTAGGGCAAAACTTTTCAAAAATGTTCGGAATTGAATTCGAAGATCCAGAAACAAATCAAAAAAAATTCGTCTACCAAAATTCATGGGGAATTACTACCCGTACAATTGGTATTCTAACTATGATCCATGGAGATAATACAGGTCTTGTCTTGCCTCCAAAAGTCGCATGTTATCAAGTAGTAATTGTGCCATGTGGTATCACTGTTTCATTGTCCAAAGAAGATGAGAAAAAATTGTATGACAAGTGCAAAGCCTACGAACAAGAGTTCCAAAAAGCTGGTATTAGAGTTTATGGTGATTACAGAGATAATTATTCACCAGGATGGAAGTTCAATCATTGGGAATTAAAAGGTGTTCCATTAAGAATTGAACTTGGACCTAAAGATGTTGCTCAAAATAAGTTTGTTGCTGTGAGACGTGATACTATGCAGAAAGAGATATTGAATGAGACAAATGCTGCTCAAACTATTCTTAATTTGCTGGATAACATTCAAGAAAGTTTATACGCCAAGTATATCAAGAATTTTTTTACTTATTTTAAATACAATTTACCTAATTTTTTAAAGAGCAGAGAAAAATTTGAAGGAACATGTGGTTGTTGTCGAGACTTGGGATGATTTTATGAAGAATCTTGATCAAAAAAAAATCGTCTTGGCACCATTTTGTGGAGATAAAGAATGGGAAGAGAAAATTAAAGAAGAAAGTGCCAAGTAAACTTTGAAGAAAAATCTTCATCTCTGCTTATTATACTTTTTTTTGAAGAAATGCCGTGGTGGAAGAAGGAGCACCAGCTATGGGAGCCAAGTCTTTGTGTATTCCATTTGACCAGCCTAAACCAATCACTGACCAAAAATGTATTATTAGCGGAAAGAAAGCTAAATATTATACTCTATTCGGCAGATCATATTAAAATTATTTTATTTTGAGTTAAAATAGAACATTTCATATTTATATTTTAGGTACAAAACTTATAAATGTTATAGTTTTATATTTTTTTATTTTAATTCTGTTTTAACTCTTAAAAAATAAATATTTATCACCAAACATTTTAAGTATTTGTAAGAAATTCCTTAATTTACTTAAATAGTTTGGATTTAATTAATTTTTTTTAAATTAATTAACTCCGGATAATTTTTAAAATTAACTCGTTAGAGATTAAGTTTTTTTGTGATATTTACTGACGAATTTTTTTAGAAAGACAGCATGACTAGAAATTAAGTATTTGCTTGTAAATTAAAAATATGACACCCAAAATGGTCTTATTAGAGATCAATTGAATATTTGAATATATATATTACATAGAACAGTTTTGATTGTGAAAAATAAAATGGTTAAATTTTTTTCCAATTTTTATTTATTCGAATTCTTCATAAAAAAATTGCTTTTAACTCCAATCATTTAGTTCAATTCCAAAAAAATGTATAATTGATACCAATTTTACTTTTAGCTAATTTTGAAGTTTCCAGAAATGCTTATTCAAAATTTCAATAAAAAAATTTTTGATGCGATTAAAACAAAATTAAATAGTAAAATTATGACCTTTTAAATTTTTCCATTTTGGTACAATCTTCTGCAGGAATTCAAATTGGATCTTAAATTTTCATCAATTGTTGTATTCTGGAAAATAATTAGAACAATAATTAAATCTGGTTTTATTAAATAAATAAAACTAAATCTTTGTTAATTAGATATTTTATCTTCAAACTAACTTAAGTAAATTTAATTAAATAAATTTAAGAAACCATTTTAATAAATCTAAAGTTAAGTTTTTTTTCTAATTAGTCTTAATTTAAGAAAGTTCAAAAAATTTTGCTCTTGTTTAAAAATTAATATTCACAAAACTAAAATCAGAATTATAAATACTCCTTGACTACATACAGTTACAGTCAAAGTAACTTAATTCAAATTTTTAAAAAGCATGCATTCAAATAGCTTAATCGTTCTAGTTTAATCAAATTCATTTATTTATATACAATATAATTTCTCAGTATTAATGTACTTTTCTTATTAAAAACTGAATTGCTATATTTTTTACACATTTTTTCGGATTTAAAAAATTTCCAAGAAAAATTCAAACCAGCATGTGCAATCAAATTCATTAAAATTGAATTTATTTTTTTTATTTTTTTTTATTTTCCATATAGAAAACTCGCTAAATCCGAAAAAAAATGATGTCCGCAGCTAGTTTAAGTGTCAATGGTGAAAGAACCACTGGCGATTCTATTCGATCCCAAAACGGTACTTATATTTTAGCAAAATTTAAATAAAAGTTAATTAAAGTTTATATATTTTCTTTTAAATAGTTATGGCCGCCTCTGCTTTGGCAAACATTGTCAAAAGTTCCTTAGGTCCTCTTGGTCTGGATAAGATGCTTGTCGATGACATTGGTGTAAGCAGATTAAAATTTATCTTTAGCAAAAAATATTTCTTTTAATAAATAAGGATGTCACAATCACCAACGATGGTGCAACTATTCTAAAGCTACTTGAAGTAGAACATCCAGCAGCCAAAGTTTTGGTTGATTTGGCTGAACTTCAAGATCAAGAAGTTGGTGATGGCACTACATCTGTAGTCATAATTGCTGCAGAACTATTGAAAAATGCCGATTTATTAGTTAAGCAAAAAATACATCCTACATCTATAATCAGTGGATACAGACTTGCATGCAAGTAATTTACCAATTAATTTACCAATTTACCAAGAGTCCTATTTTTTTTTATAAAGACTTGCTGTCAAATACATCCAAGAACACTTGAGTATCAGTGTAGATGAGCTAGGAAAAGAGTGCATCATAAATGCGGCTAAAACCAGCATGGCAAGTAAAGTGATTGGCAGTGATTCGGAATTTTTTTCCAACATGGTATACGATGCAGCCAATTTGGTTAAAGTTTCTGATGGAAAGGGCGGATATTTATATCCAATAAAGGCTGTAAATATTCTAAAAGCTCATGGAAAATCAGCTAGAGAAAGTTTATTGGTAAATGGATATGCACTCAACTGCACTGTGGCCTCAGCAGCTATGGTAAAGAGAATTGCCAATGCCAAAATAGCTTGCTTAGACTTTAATTTACAAAAAGCCAGAATGAAATTGGGAGTTCAAGTAGTGGTTGATAATCCAGATCAATTGGATGCAATCAGAGAGCGTGAATCCGACATCACCAAGGAAACAATCCACAAAATTTTGTCCGCAGGTGCAAATGTTGTTTTAACCACTGGCGGAATTGATGATTTGTGTTTGAAATACTTCGTAGAAGCTGGCGCAATGGCCGTCAGACGATGTAAAAAAGCTGATTTAAAGCGAATTGCCAAAGCTACTGGCGCTCAATTTTTGACCACTTTGGCAAATCTAGAAGGAGAAGAGTCATTTGACGCTTCTATGCTTGGAAATGCCGAAGAGGTTGTCCAGGAACGAATTAGCGACGATGAGCTAATTTTAATCAAGAATCCAAAAGCTAGAACTGCTGCTTCGATTATTTTAAGAGCTGCTAATGATTTTTACTGTGATGAAATGGAAAGATCAGTCCATGATGCTTTGTGTGTCATTAAGAGAGTAATGGAATCAAAGCAAGTCGTGCCAGGCGGTGGATGTGTCGAAGCTGCTCTATCGATATACTTAGAGAACTTTGCCACTTCAGTGAGTTCGCGTGAACAACTGGCCATTGCCGAATTCGCTAATTCTTTATTAGTCATACCAAAGTGTCTAGCTGTTAACGCTGCCAAAGACTCGACAGACTTAGTCGCCAAACTAAGAGCTTACCACAACAATTCTCAATTAAAACCAGAACAATATGGAAAGTTAAAATGGTATGGTCTAGACTTGATTGATGGAAAGATCAGAGACAACAAAGCACATGGTGTTTTCGAACCAGCTATGTCCAAAGTTAAATGTCTTAAATTTGCCACTGAAGCGGCTATCACAATACTCAGAATTGATGACATGATCAAATTAGCTCCTGAACAGAAAGCTGGTCGAGAAGAATGTGATTAAGTTATTTTTCAACCCAACAAAAAAAAAAATAAAATTAATTTAAACATTTCATTAAAATATACAAGTTCGGTATTTTTCCCATAAACCATTATATTTTTTTTTGAGTTCTAAATTATATGACTTTTCTAAATTTTTAATTATCAACATAACTAAATTAAAAATAAATAAAAATTTAAATAAGTTTTTTTTTCTCTGTTTTAAAACTAGATATTTGACAATCGGTCAAAAAAAGCTTTTTGTTAACTTGTTTAATCAAAATATAAACTACAGTATGTGTGCGTATTTGATTTTTATATTTTTCTAAGAAATTATTTTTTAAATAATGAATCATAATTTCCATAATAATTAATGGAAATAAAATTATCATTTAAGGCTTTAGAATAAATGACATCGACACAGAATCAGCTAAAAAACCATCTTAGAGTGCTGGAAAATTTTTTTCCAAAAGCTAACATGCACCAATGTTATAGAATTATATCATCAGAAGTGAAAGAACTTGTTTCCGAGTTCATCGATATTAAGAAAAATAAATATCGATTTATTACAAACATTACTGTAAGATAACTTGATTTTTTATAACCTTGGTCTAAAGATTTTAGGATGAATATCCGAAAGTTGCGCCCATTTGGTTTACGGAAAGCGATGACGAAGGCTTGGATCAAATAGTTGAATCGTTAAATACTGCCAGTGGAGAAGATAGTTATATAATTAATCAAGTTAAAAAGCTGATCACTAAACTATGTCAACTAAAGAACACGCCTTTACCAGAGTTGTCTCAGTTAGAAGTGGTGGAACTTCCGGCTTCCGTAGTTTAAAGCATCTTGTGTAAAACCGAGCATTAATTATTTAAAATTAAGAATCAAGAAATAGAATGTAATGCTGATAGAAAAATCCTGTCAGCAAAAGTTGTCAAAGATTTAAATGAGGAGGAGGATGATGATGATTTTTTTGAAAAAAATTCAGTTTTTAAACAAGAATTTGAACAGAAAATACAAAAATTTAATTATCAAGTTTTATTATTTAAGTCAATTAAAATTTAGCTAAAAAATTTATTAAGACAAACAACTACGGATCAACGATGGCAAACTCTCGCCTTATGAAAGAGTACAAGGAAATTATTTTATCAGACAATTATTCAAAAGGAATATATTCTGTTGAATTAAAGAATGACTGTTTATACGAATGGAACGTTTACTTGTACAAGTATCTGTTTTATTTAAATTTTTTAATAAAAAATTTAAAACTTTTTTATTATCTAAGAGTGGATGAGGATTCTGAATTATTTACAGACATGAAACAATATAAAGAAAAAAATCAAAAAGACCATTTATTATTTAATTTTATTTTTAAAGTATTACCAAATTGATAAATTAAATAAGAATTAATGCTTGGTGATTAAGGAAACATTTCCCTTCGATCCACCGTTTGTAAGACTGGTTTGTCCAATAATAAAAGGTGGCTATGTAATGAAAGGAGGGGCCTTATGTATGGAGCTATTGACCAAACAAGGCTGGTCAAGTGTGTACTGTATTGAGTCAGTGGTTTTGCAGATAGCATCTATGTTGGTCAAAGGAAAAGCAAGAATTGATTTTCAAGCTCATTCAAGCTACAGCTTGCATCAAGCGAAGCTTTCGTTTGATTACTTGAGTAAGATGCATGAAAAAGTTGGCTGGAAACAAGATAAAAAAGACGAAGGCTAAATGATCTATTTTTGATTTAAAAAAAATTAAAAATATAACTATGCAAATTATTCAAAAAATATCCTTTTAGGATCAAGGGTCGAAATTTTATAGACAAAATTAAATTAAATTTTCCATTTTTTTTAATTAATTAGAAATAAAATATTTTTTTCATTTGTCTTTTTTGGATTCGATTTTAAAAAACTGCAAAAAATCATAATTTAATTAAGAAAACCAAATTTAAAATCTAAAATTTAAAAATAGTAAAAATATTGTTCATCAAAAATTCTTTTTGTTTCTATTTAAATTTTACAATAAATTATCAAGAATTTTTTAATTAAATTTCAATTGTTTTATCAATTTGTTTAATTTTATTTTTATATTTCATTATTAAAATCATTTTTGATTTTAATAATAAAAAGAAATGTTTATTTATCATGCATAATAAGATCAATTACCTATATTTTTTAGAATACCTATATACCTATATTTTTTAGAATCTCTAAATAAACTTTTTAACAATTTGTTTTACTAATGCCAAAAATTGAGTCATTTAATTATTTTTGTAGTACGAAACCACAATTTCTTTTAAGATTATTCATTTAATTATTTATTAAAACCAAATATTAAAAAGATAAATCTAAAAAAATGTAAAAATAATTTCAAATCACATTTTTTTTTCACATTTTGATATCTATTTTTTTATTTACCAATTATTTTTACTTTTATATTAATAAAGAATTGAAAAATATTTATAAATTTTTTTTGTGAAAAATATTAATTCAAATCTATTTAGTTTAGTTCAAATGGAAAATTAAAACTCTTCCAAGTTCCATGTTTTAGAGAATACTTTGTAATTCTCACAGATTAGGCAGGTGTACGAGCAGTCCTAATTTTGAATGATCGGGATCATCGTTAGAAGACAGAGATTTAATAAGTTCCAGTTTACTCTTAACATACTTTTAACATGCTTCTTAGCAGATTTAGCACCGGATTCTCTAAGTTTAGCACAAGATCCGTTCCATAATGAACATTTCTGCGCTAGAATTGGCAATTTTCTTAATTTTTTTCAATACAAATCAATGTCTCGAATTAAAAATGCCTCTGGTTAAGTAAGTTAAAAATTGAAAAAATCATAAAAATCAAGAATATTAATTTTGTTTGTCAAAACTTGTTCTAAAGAATGTATTCAATCTTTTTAAAAAAAAATAAGAATAAATTATTTAAAGAAATTTAAAATAGATGGTTTTCATTTTAAAATTTTGTTCATGAAGTCCAGACTTTGAGTTAATTTGAAGAGTCAATTTTAAAAATAACTTGCTTATACCAAATGATTTTTAAGTGATTAATTAGTACTTGATCCTTTTCGAACCTTTTTAACACAGACATACTTCATAGGTATCATGCTGGTTTTGTATCACTTTTTATCTATTCTTTTTTTATTTGAATGAGACGTAATTATGCCGAGTAATTAAATTACTTCAAAAATAAATTTTAAACTAGTGTTAGAACAAGATAGAATATTTAAGAAATAATTATCTCTCAATATTAAAAGAATATTTGCCGACTATTTAGGGCGTTCAGTGAAGGAAATTTTCTCAATAGCCCACTGTTTTCAAAGATAAACATTTTATTCCGTATCAGATTTTTCTGGGAAAATAAGCACTTAATTTAAATAGTCTCATTATCAGTTTGGTTCTTGCTTTGATAAAAATCCAATTGAGAATCACAAAAGAATCACTGGTCATTAATGGAAAAATGTTGGCGTTATTCTAAAATGGACACATTAAGATTAAGCGATAAAAAAATTATTTTTACAAATATTGAGTAATAACTTATCGAAGCTTGTAAACATTTGTTTAATACTCTAACATGTAATTAGCTAGCACTTTATTAGATTGATCTTTCCAACTGTGAATGAAAAAATTTTATCCCATTCACGTGATAGATAAATATCACTTTTGGATTTTTTAAAGCATTTATTTAAGTTTATTATCTTATTAACAATTAGCATTGACTAATCGTATTAAATATTTAAAATCTTTCTATTCCATGCATGGTAATTTAATCATTTACACATTATACTCTTGAAAAAACGCCTGGTCATTTCTGAAATCTTCCTATGACTAAAAAATTTATCTGCTTATTGTCATGATTAGTTCAAGTACCTAATTGGTGTTAAGTAGCCTCGTGTTTTTACTCTAAATGAGAAAATATTAAATTATTTATTAAAATAAGCAAATTAATTACTTGTTGATATGAATATTTATTTTTTATAAATTTTAAACTTGATTAAACTATTAATAAAAATTGTATATAATATCAGTCCTTCCAAATACAATCCCATTTTTATTAGCTTGTAAGTGGCACGAGAACCTGGTAAATTTTGAGGGACTGAAATGAGGCTAAAATTATACTATTTATCAATCTCCATTACAGTAAACAGGACTCCTAATAATTGCTTAATTTGTTTTTTACTATTAAAGTCTTTTTTATTAATTTTTAAATTGTACTTCATCCTAATTACCTTAAATATCCTCTAAATTTAAAGCTTTTTCAAATTTAATTAATTAATTATTTAATAGATAAATATTTTACAAAAATTCGATTTAGTTTTTTCGGACGAACCCTAGAGTCATCCCTAAAATATATTTTTCATTGAAAAATAAAAAAATAATAAACTCTAAGATTCATTAAATAATAAATTTTTGTTATCTATTGTGAAACGATGAATTTGTTAAAAAACCTGAAAATTGGTTTTCTAAAAAATTTTTTCTATCATTCAATTGATTCGAAATTATAAAAAAATAATTCTTCCGAGTCAAAAATAAAATTAAAAACACAACTTTTCAATTTTATCATTTTAGGTATTTGCGTGGAAACATTAATCTTAATTTTTTGGAAAATTAATAAATGAAATCAATTAATAAATTAATTTTTAAATTTGAATTATTTTTATTAAATAAAAAAGGATTTGAAAATATTAAACAATAAGAATTATTAATATTTTTTTAAAAAATATTTAAATAAAAATACATATAAAGTAATAAGTCAGTTTTCTAGCTGTTGGCCTTCCTTGGACTCAATTGTGCCATCTTGTGTGCCGAACTGGCCCGACTTGTTTCCATGTATTTTCATATGCTTGTTCAAATGGTCGCTACGCATGAACTTCTTTGAACAAATTGAACAAGAAAATTTTTTTTCGCCTAAAAATATTATTAAAAAAAATAAAAACAAGTTAATTATATGTTCCGGATTGAGTGCTAAGTTCACTTATTCGAACTCTGTAATTAAAATCAAGTGAACAAATAATTTATGATTTAAAATTTGTCGCTTATTGTGGAGTCTTAAGCCTATAATTAAATATCTCGTATGTCTAATTAAAGACTAGCATGACTTTAACAAAAAGAATGATAATTGATTTAGAATCAATTGAACATATTGGTCAAATGTAGAACAATCCGGCTCAGGGCACACAAACAAATAGCTTACCTGTATGAGTTCTCAAATGTCTCTGTAATTCATCCGACCTGGTAAACCGTTTACCGCAAAATAAATAGTTGCATAAAAATGGTCTTTCTCCTGAAATAAAAAAAAAATTAATAAAAAAAAATAAATATGCTGCTGAGCTTTTATTAAAACTATTTTATGAGAAACAAAGCTTTTAACATGATAAACAAATATTGAAAGTCTAGTAGAGATTAAAGGAAATAAAAATTTTTTTCAAAGATAACCTGTGTGCCATCTGAGATGCGCTTTCAAATGAGATGTCTTGTTGTAGATCTTGCCACAGCCCGGTATGTGACAACTATGTACATTTTTTTTCTTCGTAGGATCTAGCTTGTCCGCCTCGAGACAATTTGGACAATCGCACTGAGTCTTACCTGACGCTCGACTTTTGCCTGCGCTCTTGTTGACTGTGCTCTCGTCTGTGGTGGTCGAGTCCTCATTGTTTGAAGGAACCTCATTAGATGGTGCATCATTTTTTGTCTTGGTCAATTTTTGTTTTTTGGCTGGATTGGCCTCTACTTTATTTTCGTCTTGTCCAGCATAGCCATGCTCAAATGCTTGAGCCTGCCGATCTGTACCTATATAGTAATTTGTTGCTGAATTTTTATCTCTATTTGGCGACAATGGGTAGTAGCCTTGATCATAAGTGTACGCGCTCTCTTGACTAGTGTTTATGCCGAGGAAAACTTGGTTGGTGTATGTTTTTGGCAACCATGAGTTTGTGCTCATGTCCCACCAGGTTGAATTTTGAACACTTTGATTGGCAAAGTTGTTTATTGAGTAGAAATTGTTGAATTCCTCGCAACTTTGGTGAATTTGTTCAGCATGAGGCTCATTTGGATATACTAAAGGAAAAGTGTTTTGAAATGTGTACGGAGAGGGATGTGTTGCCAGTCCGAACGAACACTGGTTGGGCGAAGACATCGATAGGGGAGAAGATGATGACGAACTGGCCGAATTCGGCTTCATGCTCGTGTACTCAACCAATGAGTTGTAAGAATTTGCTGGTGCTGGTATTAGGCCGCTGAATGATGACATTTTATTTTGATTTTTTTTCCAAATATAAAATCCAGATGAATCAGTCGAATCGAAATAATTCTGCTTGCTGGCAAATGTGTTATTATACTCGTTAGAGGAAGATGATGATAGTATTGGTGGCGACGAGTTTAATTTCTCATTACTGTTACTACAAAGTGTAGTCGCGATCATTCTACTCAATTTGTCTATAATTAACAGAATAATTATATTTTTACCTTATAAAGACACCTTTTATAATGGAATTTTTGAAAAAAATTATATAGAATTGAAATTTAGAATTTGCTCATAGGCTTATTCACTTTTTATTCTGGCTTAATAAAATTTTACTTAAATATTTGATTTCAATTTGTATATTAAAGAGCTTTTGGTTGTGAACCAATCGCAATTTGTTAGACATAGCTAATTAAGCCAGTAAGAAAAATTTACTCTTAAGTTAATTAGCTATGTAGCCAATTAAATATATAGAAAATTTTATCCATTCATATCATTGTAGAGTTGTCACAGGTATTTGTTGATTCGATGGACTTTTTTTTTATCTTAATCAATTTTAAACAAAAAAAGCGCTTTTCTCGCCTTTTTGCCTGGCAGGTATTCAAGCTCATTTATCTTTTTTGTGTCATTTGTCATTTTTACAAGTGACTAGCTTTTCAAATTGCATAATTTTTCACTGACATCTGACTAAAGCTGAGTCGAATGAAAAAGTTATCTAATTTGGAATCTTGATGAGGCGTATTTGTACCAACCAACTTTGATAAGATATAGATTGTGTAATTAGAATTAGTTCGCCTTGTACTTTTGATTATACATTTTCCTTGTTAATAGAAAAAAATTGTTTGATCAATTTTTGTTGAATTTCCATGATTAGATCGTCTTAATAAAAGATATAAAAGAAAGAAATTCGATATTTAGATCAAATTTTCATTCCATGCCCTGATTTCAATTTTTTAATAAAATTCAATTATTAATTAAAAATCGAGAGCAAAAGATTTGTCTTTTTTAAACAATGTGAACATTTTCAGCCACAATTGGGTCTATGAAGGTGTAAAAAAATATTTAAGAGCTAAATATTATGCCACTTTTCATTAATCAAGTTGAAAAATTAATTTTTGCAAAATAAATTTTCATTCTAGGCAGTGACTTTAATATTTCAATTAAAAAATAAAAAATCTTTATCAATTATCCTGGGTTTGTAAATAAAAATTGATATACAATTTTAAGCAATGAGAACAATGATCCTAGCACAATTGGTTCTACGAAGATGTAAATAATAAGATTAAGCAGCTAAATATTATACCAATCTTTATTGATCAAATATAATAATTAAATTATTGTAAAATAAGTAAAATGTCAAATCCAACTTAACATTTATGCATATTTTTATTCAAAATAAATAATAATGCATGTATAAATTAAATTTTTTTTTATTTAAGATTTTAAATTAATATCAAGTTATAATCATAATTCTGTGATATTATTTATATTAATTGATCAATTTTTTTATTTTATCATTTAATTGAAAAATTTTTTTAGAATATTAATTTATAAATGACATGATTTGTTCTATACTTACTTTAAAAAAAAAAAATTGCAACCCGTTCTTTAATAATATCCAGGGTTGCTTAAAATAATAAACAAAAAACCTTTATTTCCTAAGGAAACTCGCTTAGTCTTATAAGCGAATATAATAAACATTGTTCAAAATTTAACAAATATTAGCTTTTTGGCAATTTATTCCACGAGCTTAGAGCAAAAATATTAAAATTCAAAAAAAAATTTAAAAGAACAAGGGTCAAGGGTTTTTCTTTGAAGAGTGAAGTATATATAATTAAGTGCTAAATCAGATATTTCAATTCACTTAGCCGATAAATTTGGTAAAAATTTTCAATTGATTTTTTAGTTAAAAAAAAATAACAAAAAAATAGGTGAATTAAGTTTTTCATGAATATTTTGATATGTTTTTAATCGCTTAATATCAGAATAAGAAATTCATTTTTTTCATTCCTTAAAATTCTTTTTATATCACAATTTTAATAAATAATTATATGCCTTTTATAAGAGAAAACACGATTTTTTAACAATTATAGTTAATTTTATAAATTACAGCTAATCAATATTTTATTATTTTGTAACATGTAACTCACTTTTCTCTTTTGCTAATTGCATTAAATTACATCTCGAATCCAAATCTTTTTACTAGAATAGGTAAATACACAATCATTCTGCTAAAATAACTATTATCATTAAAACGCATTATCTTTTTAGTTTAAAAAATAAGTCTTGAAAAAAAATTTCATAAGCACTTACCTGTGCTAAAAAGTTTTAACAATTAAGAAAAAAAAATTTCGTCTTTGATAAAGTATTGATTTAAGAGAAAATTTTTTAAACTTATTTTAAAATATGTATTAAATATAAAGTTAACAAAATTATTATTATAAAATAATTTCCTTAAGATAATTTGAAATTATTTTATCAAAAACACCAAGCGTTTTTTCATGTTTTTTAAATCCAAAATATTAAATAAAAGTGATTTTATTAAGGAATGAGTTTTTATAAAGAAATCTATAAAATTAATTTAATTCAAACAAAATTTTTTATTTGTCCTGTCTGTTTATTTTGTTAAGAAAGTCAAATGACTTGTCCGGTGCTTCCAGTGTTGTCAACATAAGTTTTTATTTGATCTTAGTTTAAGGAATTTTTATATTCTAAAAGATTTACTTAATACTATTGTAAAGATAAACAAATTAAAAAAAGATAAATGGTAAATATTTTAAAATAAATTATAATGTCTAAGTATATTTATTTAGGTAGAAGAGTTTTTTTATTTTTTAATAAAAAGAATAGGAAAAGCGAACTATTTTAAAAAATATTTCTTAAATTTTAATTTAATTTTAAGTTTTGAAAAATTTATAAAAGACTGATCATATAAACAGTTTTAAGGTTAAGTAAACAAATACGGACAAGTCTGAATGAATTATGTAATTTTCTTATGGTAAAATCGAAGCAGGAAAATTTTAATCTAGCTTTGGTTTCGAAAGAAAAGCTATAATTTTGCATAAAAAAGAGTAATATTGACGTGATAGACAAATATATATTATATAATGCCTAATTATATAAACTAATTTCAGATTTTGAATTTTCATTTTTAATTTAAAATTTAAGCAATGGCTTTTAACTCTTTTGTGCGTCAATATTAAGAAAAAATATTATTATGTTTAATATTCGTTTGACATGTTTTGAAATATGTGTTTACCATAGTTACCAGGCTTAATTTTTTTTTTGATAATAAAAATTATGCTTCTCATTGTTGGGAATCGAAATTATTTAAATATTAGGACTAATAAACATACGGAATGATGATTAATGTGTATATGCTTTGACCGATAATCAATTCAAATAAAAAGACTTTCTTCAAAATTAAAATATATTTTTCTTTATTTTGGAATTTAATTTCACCTTATGATATTTAAATGTTAGACTAGTAATAAAGCTTTGTTTTCAAATCTAAATTACATTTTTTTTTATCATTTTTAATTTAGATAACTAGAATTTTAAATTATTCAAACAGTTATTTAGCTAGGGATTTCATTACAATTATTTTAAAAAATGATTAAACTCCTCATATCACTTTGGTTGCTAACTCTCTCCGATAGCAACTTGGTTTAGAATTAATTTCGCTCGAGTTGAAATCACTAAACATCATAATTTATTTAATATGAATTTCAAAATTTAAACTTTAGAATCTTATCATCATTAATAAGATTAGAACAGTTGTTATTAAAATCATAAAATTATGTAATTTAAGTCCTATTTGAGCTCAAAAATCAATATAATCTTTTATCTATAAAAAAAGGTTTTCAAATTTTTTTCGAATCGCGTTATGAAAATGAGCAAAAGTTTAATTTTACAAAACTTGGCCAAGCTTGATGCAAAAATAGTCAGTTTTTTAATTAATTATATTCTGTAATTAGAGGAGGTATTCAAATTTAATTGGAGCCTTTGCGGAATTAGCTCTACAATCACGAACGTCGAGCGCCAAGCACTTAAAAATTTCCATCTATTATGGAATCATGAAACATAAATTTTCACGAGTCAGACCCAAATATTAAATTTAATACGTTTAGTACTGAGTAAATCATTTTTCATAAAAAAAATTTGAGGTACATCAAATATTTGAGTTGACTTGTTGACACAAAATAAAATTTAAACTTTATAAAATAAATTGGTCCATTTAACTTAGATTTTAAAAATACTTCTTAAATTGTGTATGCTTAAAGTACATAAATTTAATTATTAAATGATAGATATTTTTAGATATTTTTTTTTAAATAAATAAATGGATAGTTTACCCGGAGTGTGAGTAAAATATCTGGTCAAGATGATATTCTAAATTTTGTTTTCTTTAAGCATTGATGATGATTACAACATAAGCAAAATTCATTCCAAAGGAAACAGAAATTTGAACAAGTTAGAAGGTAGACGTAATGGAGCCAACACAATTAAGGCTAATAATACTTATCTAAACAAAATAAATCATATATCAAGCTTTGGTAATTTGGAAAAATTATTTTAAAAAGTTAAAGACAAATTTTTTGTTCAGGAATTCAAAACCACGGATTTGAGTCAGATACCAGAGACTCAGAAAGATTTTCCAGATACTCGAAAACACCGCGAAGCATAAATATCGAAGCTCAAAGTATTAACATAGAAAAATATGACATCGATGGTGTTACCAAGACCGAGACAGACGATTACAATGAGAGCAGTAGTTCTGATTTCAAACCTCGAGCAGTATTTGTGGAAACAAAGAGGGATGAGCGGAATAATAAGCCTAGTGAAAAAAAGTCCAAAAATAAAAAATCCACTTTGAATGACTTGAACATGGAGAGCGATGTCAGTGGTGATGATGATGATCTGGTGATCGGATCTGCTAAATTAAGACAAAGTAAAGCAATTAAACAAAAAAACGCATACGAATCGTCCAGTGGTGAAGAAAGTGAAAGAAACAAAAACAACCGAAAGGGCCTAAAGGCAAAAAAAGATACCAAAAAAATTTTGGTCAATTCCTCAGAAGATGAAACAAGTGTCATTCATAATGCACCTAGTAGTTCATCAAAGGAAAAAGCTGAAAAACACAATGACGAATCGAAGCAAAAAGAAAAATTGGTTAACAGTTCTGAAATATCTGAATATTTTGAGCTATTGTCCGAGAATCTTCACAAATTTGTGTTTAAACCAGCACCACAAAATTTAACCTTAAAATGCCGAATAACTAGAGACAAACGAGGTGTAGACAAAGGCATGTATCCATCGTATTTTATGCATCTAGAAAAGGAGGATGGAAAAAAGGTTTTTGAATAAAAATATTTTATAAATAAAAATTAACTTTTAAAATTTTGTTTAGGTATTTTTGTTGGCAGGTCGAAAGCGTAAAAGAAGCAAAACAGCCAACTATTTGATATCAACCGATGCCACTGATTTAAATAGAAATGGCGAAAATTTTGTTGGCAAGTTAAGATCGAACATGTTTGGTACACATTTCACTTTGTACAATGATGGTCAAAATCCGACCAAACATTGTCCAATAGATCTGATTAGATCAGAACTTTTATGCATTGCTTATGTAATTAAACAAAATTTTAATTCTAGTCACTTGTTTCAAAATAATAATTAAAATTTTTTCATTTTTTAAGGAAACAAATATTCTTGGAATAAAAGGGCCTCGTAAAATGTCTGTCATAATGCCCGGAATGAGCTTGGATCATCAGCGTGTGGAAATCAAGCCACAAAATGTAAAAAAAAATCAAAAAATTATTTATAAAATTATTTTTATATTTTAATAAAAGGATAATGATACGATAGTCGAGAGATGGAAAAGGAAAGACATGAGAGATTTGGTCGAATTGCGTAATAAGACACCATCATGGAACGAAGAGACTCAGTCTTATGTTCTTAACTTTCATGGAAGAGTGACACAAGCCTCGGTTAAAAACTTTCAAATAGTTCATCCAAATGATGGTAATCATTTTAAATTAAATATTAATTATATAAAAATAATTTACAAATTTTTAAAGAGGATTATATTGTTATGCAATTTGGTCGAATTGATGATGAAGTATTCACCTGCGATTTTAATTATCCAATGTGCGCCATTCAGGCTTTCGGAATAGCTCTGAGTAGTTTTGATGGAAAATTAGCTTGTGAATAGTCAATATATTTTGTTTTTATTTATTTTCCTAAATTAATACCGACTCAAATATTTTATTAATTGTGTGTAATCTTTTTATCTGATAAATTGATAAAATAGGATATTTCTACTTAATTTTGTAAAATATTTCTAGTAAAAAGTAACCGATATTATATCCAAAGCGTAAAATCATTTTTCAAAACTTTGCCAAATCATTATTTCACTATATCTAGTCTTTTTTAAATTTTTTTTTATTTCCATCTAATTACGTTATTGAATTGCTTAGTTGAATTTAAATTTTTCTGTATTGTGAATTTTTCTTTTATTTTATTTAACAAGATTAAGTTAATAGTTGATTATGTTTTATTGAATAAAATTATTTTATATATTTATTTAAAAAATAAGCCAGTTTTTAATCTAAATCTAAAATTTAAAACCAGTAAGCAATTAATGCAAAGTTTCTAAATAGCTATGAGATTTTTGATAATTTTTTACTTATTATTTTTATAAAAAAAATCTCATCTGGGTTTATTTATTAAATCTTGATTCATGTAAAATAAATATAAAATTGAGTTTTACAAAAAAAGGGACTATAGTTCGGGTTTCAACGTAGAGAAATCGATTTGCTTTTTCAGGTGTATTGAAAAAACTAGACTTCAAATGAAACCCTAACACGATCCTAAAATTAATTACAAATAGAACTGATTAATAATTGATCAAAAAAATCAGTGGTTATTTTCAATTATTTATTAGCTGACTTCTCTCTTAAATAAAATTTGTTATTTTTGTAAGAATGCTGATCAGGATCTTAGTTTCAAAGATTTATCAAAGCCTTTAAAATTGAATCGATTTTTTCTATTAGGTAAATTGTCCGGAAGCTTAAACAACTTAAGATTAATAGATAAAAGTCTATTTGAAAAATTGAAATTTTAATAAATTAAAACATAACACATATTTTTTTTATTTCGAAAATTCTTTAAGAACTATTTTTAATTTTTATTAAACTAAAACATATTAAAATAAATTAATATATACTCTAAAAAATCTATAATTTCGCGTTATTTTTGAACAACTTTTCCAATTTTTGGGCAAGCATTATGTTTCCTTTAACTTTGAGTTTTCCTTTCATGAACATCTTTAGATAATCAATTTAGATTAAATTTCCTCTTAATTTTTCTTTTTAATTACTTGTTGAGCATTTGCTTTACCACTTGCCAAGTTTACAAAATCTAGATCAGATATTGTAATATTGCACTCAGCTTTGACATTTTCACTATCTGAGTGATGACTCAGTTTATTCTTTTTTAGATCAACCACTTGAGTACAAAAAATATATATTAATCAAAAAATTAAAATTTTTAATCATTTTAAAAAAGCTCACAAAATATTTTCGATTTATCTCCTTGAGTTACTTTAAACGAGTAAACTGCATTTATTCCCTTGGCAATATCTGGATTTTGTGACATTTTGTTGGAAATTTCTTGGAAAATTTTCTCACTAGCTAATTGAAACTCAGAGCTCTGGTCAACTTCTTGTTTTGCCTCTGTGCTCTTGTCTCCGTCAAGTTTGACGTCAAATAAATCAGCATAAGCTCCAGAAATTACAACTGATTGATTCTCTACAACCCTACATTCAAAATAAACCCTATAGCCATTACTTTCTTTTTCAAGCCACATGTTTGTTTGAATAGTTTGACCAGGTAGTACTGGTTTGGAGAATCGAACTTTAACTGACTTGAATAGTTTGACATCATTACCACAATAGGTTTGAATAATATGCTTTACAGCAAAGCCAAAGCTGCATAAACCGTGCAATATTGGCTTATTGAATCCCAAAATGGCACTGAAGGACGGATCAATATGCAATGGATTAAGGTCACCATTCAATCGATACAATACCGCTTGATCAACTGTTGTCTTTTCTTCTACAGTTTTATCAGCTTTGCGGTCCAATTTCTTACTAGCAACTTTTACCAACTCATTTGAGTCACGTTTCCCACCGAAATTTCCGCTACCAACTGAAAATGTAACAAATTGATTCAAGGCTACTAAATCATTATTTTCATTCAATAACTCGACTAGAATTTTAATTTATGTTATTTCCTTATTAAAAATTATTTTAAATCACTCACTATTAATTATTAAAAGAGCTCCTGATCCTTTGTCCAATACATCGACAAGTCTGGGTTTGATGGTCAAATTTCCGGAGGTACCAAGAGGTCTTTTAAGTTCTAGATAGTGCTCTCCGTGCAAAATTTTTGCCGGATCAATAGTCAAGTCGTGCGGTAGTTTCAAACTAGATAAAGCATTGAAAAGAATACCAAAAGCTGGAATAACACCATAGCTTGGTAAAACACAAAATTCCTCATGATTTTCATATAAAAATTTCAAATTTTTATCATCGGATGATGATATTCCTAATGACAAAGCATATAGAATCACATCTTTAAAGTCGTATTTGAATTTTGTCTCATTAGGGCTAGCAGACTCGGTAGAATTAGCTTCACTGGCATTGATGCAAAAATTTGTCGATTCACCGATGGTTGAATGATAGATTGGAGCATCAAAGCTTGTTATTCTTGACCAATGGTCTCTTACTAGATGAAATTGTATGATTATGTTGAACAAAAAAAATTCAACTCACTATCTTCAGGTGACATTGAATCTCCTTTTTTTACCATAGCACCTGATGATTTCTGCCATCTCACTTCAAATAAAATTTTCAAATTTTTTGAAAAAAAAAAGTTATTGATTTTCCAAGTATACATTTTCCAACCCATCCACCTCCGACTTCGAAAAGAGAACCATTTTCTTCAGTATTTTCGTGACAAAGATAGAGAACTAAAGGAGCAACAAATTCTGGTTTTAAAACATTTAAAATATCTTAAGAAAAAACTATTAGAAAAATAATTTAATTTATTTTTTGAATTAATACCTTCAGGCATAACTGTTTCAGTCAATCTGGACTTAGCCACCGGAGCAATAGTGTTGCATTTAATATTATATTTTTGACCCTCAATAGAAAGAGTATTACTAAGACCTAGTAAGCCTAACTTGGCTGTAAAAAACATATATTAAAAAAGTTCGAAAACCAACTGATTTTTGATTAACCTGCGCTATAATTTGCTTGACCAAAGTTTCCGTAAACACCAGCTCCTGAGCTTGTCATTATTACTCTTCCAAATTTGTTCTTTTGCATGTGCGGCCATGCAGCCCTGGTTAGAATAAATGAACCTCTCAAATGGACTCTATGGATTAAGTCTGTTTAGGAATAATTTTAATTGTTTTTAAATTTTTTTATCTGTCAAAACAGACCCCAATCTAAATCAGAAGTTTTCAAGAACGATCGATCTCGTAGAATTCCAGCATTATTAATAACTATGTCAACTCTACCAAAGTTATCAACTGCGGTTTGAACAATTTTTTCTCCATTTTCAACAGAATCTTGGAAAAATTTTATTTTTGATAAAAAAAATTATTTTCTTCTCACCATAATTTGGCACTGCGATTCCGTTTTTAGCTCTTATCTCTTCAACCACCAAATCAGCAGCCTTCGAGCTTTTTCCATCTCCTGTCATTCCACCACCTAAATCATTTACGACTACTTTTGCGCCACGTTCAGCAAAAGCTAGGGCATAGCATTTTCCCAAACCACCACCAGCGCCAGTAATAATCACAACCTTTCCATCAAATCTCAATTGATCAGACATTTTTTTAATTTCTAAATTTAAAACAAAAACACCCTTTTTATAAAATAATTTAAATATTGAATTCCAAAGTTCTCGACCAAGTTTAGTTTATCTACATTCGTTCGTTCAATTTAAATTTTCAAATTTATTATAATAATTAAGCTCATAGTTGTGTGGTATAATTTTGTTCGATCATGTGACCTAAAAAAATCACCTAAAATTTGAATGATTTATCATATTAAAAAAATTCAAAATTTCTTTTTTTCAAAAATTATGGATTAAATGAATTATAATTTATTCAATTATATCAGAGTTTTAATCAAATTTTTAAACTTTTTTTAAGAAAGATAAAAAATATTTTTAAATAATTTTAAACTTTTAGAAAAAAAGTTATTTAATTTTTTTACACTTTGTTCTGTTCTTTTTACCATTTTGTACTGAACTTCACAAAACCCATTATTTATCTAGTTTATAATATTTGGAATTTTTAATTCATTAAAAAAAACCATTGAAGAACTTTGAATTGGTAACTATTTAGATTAACTTGGGAAAAGCCAAGAGATTTTCTTTTTGATTAACAAAGCTTTAGCTTAAGATTCTTTTGATACATTTTTGTCGAGTCTTTTTGATTATTGTTCTGTTTTTGGTCATATTAGTTCCTTCTACGGACTACGCTGTTGCTACCAATAATAATTTATAGAAGGTTAGAATTTAGACAAAAAACTTAATCAATCATATTAAATCAATTTTTTTATTATAAAAAAGAATCTTTTAATATTTTTAAGTGATTTTAAAATTTTATTTTTTTTGCGTATTATTTAAAATGAAGTAAATGTTTTCACATAAACAAAAAACTGTATTTTAAAATAAATAATATAAGCATTAACAACGATTTTAAGATAAAATTATTTATTTTATAATGGGGAAAAAAATTAAAAAAAAAACAATTAAAGTAGCTGCTGAAACTAATGTCGATTTGAGAGGTTGAAAAAAACAGACCTGATTTTTCTCAAATTATTTTTAGTTGGATTTTTTGGACTTTTTTGATTTGTGGTGCTTGCTGTTACTTGAATTCCACAAAAAGTATGGAATAAGAATCGATGGTGAAGCAATTATGATAAACAAAATCCAATTAATCTTCAAAATTTAAATTAAAAGCTAAATTTTTAATCTATTTAAATTTTACTGTTTGTGAAGCATATCTTCTATTATAATCACTTAATCTTTGAATGTAGACTTCTCCCAATTCAGTGGAATATCCAGTCTAACAAAAAACATTAGAAAAATAATTTAGCAAGATAGCCAGAAATATTACTTGTACTTTGGCGGCCTTTTCGCTCGGTAAATAAGTAACTACGGCACTAGTTAAGTTGAACATGCCTGGCATTTTGGGCGACACAACTACAACATGATCAACATTTGATTTTGGTGGAATTCTGGCCCATTGAGCTACGTTGAAGCCAGTGGCGTATTCAAAGTATTCAGCAGGAAAGTTTTCGTCTTGTAATTTGACATTCAAAGCTGGTCTATAGAAAATTTTAAAAATAAATTTTAATTTTAAAATTTCGAAAGAATATTACGAGCTTCCAATGTTGTGGATGGTGTATTTGATGGTCAAGTTTAGACCTTCTACGATGTAGTTGTTGAGAACATTTTTGGCTACTAGAAGCTTGGCATCTTCCAATTCATCGACAGCAACTGTTTCTGAGTGAACAAAATTTGCCAACAAAGCACACAACAAAAAGATAATACACTTCATTTTGGTTTCTAAAAAATTTGTTTAAAATAAAAGTTTTATATAAATAATCTATATTGAAATTTAATGACGAGAACATTTGAAAAATTAATTTTATGTTTATCTTATTCAAAGTTGGTATTTGTAGAGCCAACATCAAACATGAACTTGAACTTGAAAAATTGAATTAATTTTGACAAAATTAACTTAAATTTTTATATTTTTTTTATCTTAAAAGAATGCTGAATCTAATTATATTACGAAAAAGACTGTCGAAATAAAGTTTTGTCACAAATTATTTTGATGTTTTGTATCTGCTTTTGCCAGTTTTTCATTTGATTAAAAATAATTCCAGTATGGTACTGTGATTTTTGTTTTACCAAGATAGAACTAATAAATTTGAAACTAACTAATTAATTCAGAATTTGTATTTTATCATGATTTGAAGAATTAGTTCAAAAGACTTATCTCTTAAGTGGAAAATGAATCCAAATATTTGTTTTAATTGGAAATAAGTTCCATATGGAACTGTCATAATTTATTTCTAGTATTTATTAAAGTAGTACCAAGAGACCACTTATAAAACCAAAGATTTACATGTTTGAAAATTTATTTATTACAAATGGTTCTATTTTTTGAAGCTTTAAATCGAAATTACAATTTCAGAATACACTTGGTACATAAATATATTTACAGAAAAAAGCAAATTTTATCAAATTTTTGATTGAAGTTAATTTTTAAATTGATATTTACAAAAACAAATGATAAATTATCTTATTATTTTAATTCTTCGTCAATTTTTGCAATAAATTTCTTCAAATTTTCCCATTGCTCAACAGATAGCGAAATTCCTTTAAAATTAAATTTTAAATTAAAAAAAAAGACAAAATTATGAATAATAAACCTTTTTTAGTTGGTAAAGACTTGCCATCTTTTTCATAATATTCCCTAATATTGACATACTTTTTTCCTTTAAACTCACTGACACTGGCAAATCTATTTTTTGAAAGCATGTGCAAACCATCTTCCTGAGGGCGATCATTAGATGTGTCTGAATCGTTACCAGCTTCGGTATTTTCTTCTTTTTTGGACTTGGTTGCTTTCTTAGCTTTACTTGGCTTCTCTTCTGTTCTAGCTCGCTTTTTTGGCTTTTCGTCTTCATTGCTGGTCGCATCAGCGTCAGAGTCCAAAAATTCTTTCGATTTTGGCATTTTTTAGCAATTCTTTTCTCAAAATTTAAATCTCGCTAAACAAAATGTAAAATTTTTTGCTTGCTAAGATTATTAAGAACATGTATTGAGCAAATTTTATTTCACAAAAGATGAGTTTAAAAATTAAATTTTTTCTAATTAAATGAGATAAATGCAGATTTTTCAAATTATTATTTTACCATGTTTTTTTTTCAAAAAAATGTATACACAAATATAGTTTGTAGTCTATTTTGGTAAACTCGTGCAAATTATGCTAAAATTTGTCCATAGACAAAACTTTTCCAATGCTTTAATTTCATAATTTCTAAATTAATATTTTATTTTCCGGGCAGAAAAATGAATTTGATCCCAGTAGACGTCAAAGTTCACCCGACAGTTCTTTTCTCTATCATTGACTCATACGAACGAAGAAATGAGAAGATGACCAGAGTAGTAGGCACTTTGCTTGGAACAAACATACAAGGCAATATCGAAGTGACTGACAGTTTTGTAGTTCCACACAGAGATGGCGATGAGGTCGCTCTGGATGTCGAATTTGCCAAAAGTTCGATGATAGCTTTCAAAAAAATAAATCCTAGTGTTTCCATTGTCGGTTGGTTCTCGACTGGAAACGATATTCCAAATACCTCATGCTTAATCCACGAATACTACGCTAGAGAAACAATATCTCCAATTCACTTAACTGTCGATACTAATTTAAAAAATAATAAACCTGATGTTAAGGCTTACTATAGGTAACAAACTTCTGTTAAGATATTAAAAATATTTTTTGTTTAAATTTTTAAAATATAAGCACCGAGTTGGGCATACCTGATAGAAAACAAGGAACTATTTTTGTCCCAATTCCAATCGATATAACCTCTTATGACTCGGAAAAATTAGCCAGTATAATTTTTACATCTCAATAAATTATTAATTTTTTATCTTAAAGATTATTTTTTAAGTTGATTTATTACAGGGTGGAAAATTTAATAATAAGCGCATTATAAAACCCGGGATGGACTTTGTGAATCTAAAATTAGCGCTAGACGACATATATCTGATGCTTAACTCAATTACTGAATATGTTGACCAAGTTTTGGTAAAATTAAAAACTAATGCTTTATTTAATATCCAATATATTTTTTTGGTCCAAAGGCTGGCAAAATTCCTATGGATGCCAACATTGGTCGACACCTGATTAAAATAATTGATTCAATACCGCTGCTTGATCCTCAAACATTCGATACTTTGATGACAAATCAAATGAACGTAAGATTGACTATATTTTTCGTTAATTAGATTAAATTAATAAATCTTAAGGACTTGCTTATGGTTCAATATTTGTCCAACTTGGTACAAGTACAACTGACGTTAAACGAAAAGTTGTCATTGATTTAAAAACTTTTATTTTTTTATATTTTTAGAAAAAAAATATCTTTAAAATTTTATTGAAATAATAAAAAATTTTAGCCATAAATTTTATAATTATTTTAACCTTAAGAATATTTTTTTATACGATAAAATAGAATTAGTTCATGTTTGTCTCTTTAACTTATTAAATTTTAGACAATTCTAAAGTATAAATCCTTTCTGGAATTAAACGAAGAAATTTTTCAAAATTAAAGCAAAAAAAATGAATAAAAAATTTTTTTAGTTAATTATTTTATTAATTTTGATAAAAATTAATAATTTATTTTAATGTCCTTAATCGAACAAACCGAAACCCATATCTTCATCTTCGGATTCTTCTTTTGGTTGTTCTTTCTCTTTAGGAGCTTCTTTTGCAGCAGCTGGAGCAGCAGCGGCGGCTGGGGCAGCAGCAGCGAATTTGCTTGGATCTTTAAGATACTCCTTAAGAGTCTTGCATTGCTCGAATTCAATATCAGTGGCAACAGCAATAGCCAATAAGTTTTTGAATCCGTTGGCAATAGAGTGTGGAACTGAAGCAACAGTTGGATATCCGATTTGCAGTGAAATAGCAGCAATACTCTTGACACCATCCAAGAATTTGGCTCTCAAATCAGCTGGTTTGATGTCCAAAATGCTTGGATTAAAAACGCTACCACTGTCATATACTTGCTTAACTACTAAGCCGTAACTGAACGGTGAAATGTTCAACATGTTACATAATGTGGCTTCTGAAGCTCCGACTTTTTCATCCTTTTTGATCAAGTGAATATCATTCACGATTTCAATTGTACCTCTGGTAATCTTTGTTGGAATTTGCAAGGCTTGGAAAAAACTGGTTTTTTCCGGACCCAAACTGGTAATTTGAGCTGGCAGAGTGACATCACATGGAGCAATAGCACCAGCTTTGGCTGGAGCAGCTACTTTGTTTTCAAGTAATTTGTCACGAATGAAAATCAAGTCCTCTTTGGTGAAGACAAAACCAACATTTTCAAAAATGTGTGGCAACAATTTTTCCAAATTTGGGTTAGTTTCCAAATGCTCTCTGATGGCTTTTTTTATCATGGTATTTTTACCCATGAGAATGACAGCATGACCTCTCAAACTGATTCTGATTTTTTGCATTTGAGATGAGCCAACATTGTCAGCGCCGACAATGAAGCATTTTGGGTACTCATCAATCAAACTTTTGATTTTTTGAAAGTATTTATTTTTCCATTCGCTTCTTCCTTCCTTGACCATCTTGAACGTGTATCAGGGATCACTTAGTCTAGTGTTTTAAAGTTTTCTAAAATTTTCAAAGTATATAGCGAAATTGGGATATAATTTTTTTATAAATGGAAAATTTTAAGTTAGGCGTGCTCTTGATAGACAATTTTTTTTTAATTCTACCTCGTTGTATTGGAGTGAATGACTTAAAAAATAAAAATTGGATCCCAAGTTATAAATTTGGAAAAATCAGTCTAATAGTTTTTGCGACTGATAATAAAATGAGTTGTTGTTAATTCTAACTTAACAATCTAAAGAAATGTATTTTATCTTTAAAATATTTGAAATTTAGTTTATTTCTCAATCAAATCTTATGATCTTATGTAAGTCAATTAAATTCTCAATTAGGAAGCATTTAAAGTTTGTAGAGAGAACATTTTTGGTTCTTGGAAAGGATCAGCTAGGTGAACAAATAATGTTAATAAAGCTTTTTTATATTGAAATTATTTTTAATAGTAATAATTAAAAAAAGGCAAGACAAGCTTGTGTAGATATCTCACTAGGAAGACATATATTGTAAATGGACACCAATAGTTTATCTATTTCACAAGACAGACAAATAATTAAATACAATAAATGCTGGTGCAGCCATGTCATGACGCAAAAGCAAGGTTGGTAGCTTTGACGACTTGTAGTGATGGCTTATTGGCAATTATTGGAAAATTCTGCTGTTTATAAAATCGATTTATTATTTTTTTAATCAAAAAGACAAAAAGTTTGCTTATTCTTATTAATTTATAACTTAAACTCGAATAATCTAAATAAATGTAATAGTTTAAAAACAGACAATCCAATCATGTCACAATATTGTATATCAAATTAAAGATCAGCTTTTTAGCTTCAATATAAGCACATTAACTTTGACTTTGAGTAGAGTCATTTTAAAAAAAATTTGACCCAAAGAGTACTATAAATTTTTCATTAAATAGTAGATATAATATTGTAAAAAATTAAAAATTTTAAAATTTTTTATTTTTTTCATAAACGTGAATCCAATTTATAAAAGTGTTTAAAATTTGGTGTATCTTGTTCTGTTCAAAAGTTATTCGACTAAAATCAAAAATATACCAAATTTTTATTTTTTATTTAAAAGTTAAAATTTCAGGGTTTTTTTGAGTATATCTTTTGAACAGAATGCAATAAAAATAAAATCTATATTTCGTTTTGATCCTTGTTTAATTATCTATCAAATCATACAAAATGCTTATAAAATTAATATCAATAACCAGGAGGACATTGAGACTATTTAGATGAGGTCAAGCTTATGCTGTTTATTTCCGGTACAGAAAAAGCAAATAAATAAAAACATAGTGTTTTGTAATCATGAAAGCCTAATGTATGTATGTATAAAATTTCAAAAGTTCTGGATGAACCAATCGCCTGATTTTATCGAAAACAAATTCAAAGCCTATTTATTGATATTAAGTTTAAGAATAAAATTAAAAAGATAAAAAGTTTGCTTATTTTCATTAATTTATAACTTTAAGACGAATAATTTTAACAAATGAAATAAATAATAGTTAATCTTGAAAATTTTATTCAACAATTAAATATTTATTAAAAGTTTGAAATCAAGCAATATTTTCATAGATAAAAAATTAAAAGAAAGAAATCAAAAAAATCGACATTAATAATCCGAAAGGTTAGAAAATTGTCCAAAACTGTCAAACTTTGCTTTCAATCAAATCTGATGTAGTTTTGGCTCATACTTTCATAGACAATTGTAAAAATTATTTGATTTCCAAAATATTTCTAAAAGCTCTAATTTAGTGAAAAAAAATGTATTTCGATTATTCAACTTGATTATCTGGAATTTAAAATGTTTCTTCTTGATCTTTAAATTCATTTGCTAGCTTTTGAAAATTGATTTTAATATTAGTTATCTTTATATAACAAATGTTGACACTAATATTCAAAAAATTCATTGAAATGCCGACTATTCTGTAATACCAATATCACAAACCATAATAAGACTACTCGAAACTACTCGTACAACAAATTATTCAAAGGTAATCATTCCAACAAGTACCAATATAAATAATGTCCTTTTAAGCAGAAACAAATTTTTATTATATTACTTTTATACAGACAACGATGAAATAATTCAGACTAAAAAAAATATAAATTTAAAGAATGAAGTATTTGATTAAAAAAATTTGTATTTAAAGGGAATTCTAATTATAGTTATAACTAACGAATGAGTTACATAGAATTATCTGCTGTACAATTAGTCCCTGAGAAGTCTTATCTTGGTTTGTGATAATGATATTCTAAAGGAGTCGGAATTTCAATGAATATTTTGAATATCAATGTCAACATTTATTATATAATGACAATTAATATAAAAATCAATTTACAAAAGTTACAAATGAATTTATGGGCCAATTTCCTTTTAAAATTCCTTATTATTTAATTGTTATCTGCACAAAAGTAATATCTTCAAAATGATTCTATCTGCTTAAAAGCTTAAGTCTCAATTTAGTAGCTTTTCCAATTTAATAAATAATAATTCAAAGGTAGATGTATTTATATGA
>JAESIW010000137.1:4811196-4826432 GCA_016802295.1 Brachionus rotundiformis
ATATCTTCAAAATAATTCTATCTGCTTAAAAGCTTAAGTCTCAATCTAGTAGCTTTTCCAATTTAATAAATAATAATTCAAAGGTAGATGTATTTATATGACTTTAAAAGACTGACGATAAGAAAAGAGTTTAGATAAAATTAAATCATTAAATACAGTAGTTAAAATAAAATATATCTTAACATCCAATATACCACAAAATATCAGTTGAAGTCGGGAAAATTTCCATTTTGCTTCTTAAAATATTATCATTTTAAACGGGGTAAAAGCAATCGTTTGTTGATGGTTAGGTTTTTTTTTCTCAATTAAATTATCAGAAATTTTTTTGATTTAAGTTTTTTCTATATCAAGAGAATATTTTCTACAAATTTCAAAAAATAACTCTTAAGTAATTTCTACCATTCTGATAATTTTTTTTTAAATTTAGGCTTGAAAAAAAATTATGGTTTATGTTTTTAAATTTAAAATAAAATGAGCTTTTTATGATTGTTTATTTGAATATTTTTTGAGGAAATTCTCAGACAACACAGAATGGATCTTAGTCCTTCTTCTCAGCCTAGTGTTTGAATTGTTCAAATAAAATAAGATAAAAACTTATCATGATTTTATCAGAACACAGGGTAAGTAATAATTATAATTAAAAAATCTGTGATAAAATTAATTAAACTTGATAAGTTTTTTTTTGATTTGACATCTAACAATAATTTTTTTCAATTTCAAGGTTAATCAACAGGCTAGTACCCTTGTCATAAAGACCGATTAACACTCCATTTATTTGAATAATAAGATAGATTTTACAAATTAAAATAAATTGTTAATATAATTATTTAAAAAAGTAAAACATTGAAATATTTAAATTAAATTTTTTGAATTTTTTTACAAAATCAGAGAAAATTAAATTAATATTATTAAAAATTGAATGCTTAAATGTTGTAAATTACAACATTGATCTCTTGATCACAAAGCAATTTAAAAGGCTTGAGTAGAAAAATCCAATTAATTTATAAATAAAAATAGCTAATCTTGAAAATTTTATTCAAAAAAAAATGTACAAAATGAAATATTTAATTTATATTTTTTGAATATTTTTCAAAACCTGAGAAAATCATGTTATTTTTATCAAATATTGAATGTCTGAACATTGATCTCTTGATAACAAAGAAATTTACAAGCCTTGAATAAAAACCAAATGTTTTTTGCCATTTGCTGTTAGGAAGTTGGTTTTTTTCAGATTTTCGCTATTCCTTAAATTGTATTTCAAGTTTCCCGAGTGATTCTTTTATAAATTCAATCTTAGATTTTCAGGAGTATATTAGCTAAAGATAATATGCTTGTATTATATGCTTAAAAGCACATAAACCATATGTTGTTGTTATTCACTAGAAATTAAACTTAAACAGTTTAAATATTGAAATATAATAGCTTTTAGTCAGTTTAATCATTGTCTCTTTGATTTTATAATTGAGGATAAAACTTATCGACTAAGAATAAGAATAAATATTTTTTTAAACCATAAATAGAATAAAAATATCCTTCAACTAATTTTTCGACAATTTTTACTTCAATTATTTTTAAGAAAATTTTAAAATTTCAAATTTTAAAGAATTAAAAGAGTTTGCTTTATGTCAGAATTAGTTGCATAGCAACTATATTTTATGTAAAATGATTTTTTTAAATAAAAATTACGAAAATACCAAAATTTAAATAATGGATGAGAATAATACTTCAGGAGAAAGAAATTCAAAATCATCGTTATCAGCCAAAAGTAAAAAGTCAAAATCTCCTACTAAAAGTGAATCTCCAGTAAAAAGTATCAAGAGTGGAAAAAGTTTAAAATCAAGCACTAAAAGCAAGAGTCCCAAAAGAAGGCTCACTGGCAAAGAATCGAAAAATGATTTCCTAGAAAGTTCCTATTTTGATTCACAACCAAAATCAACACCAGAATTGGAAGATTTAACTGGTCAGGGATTAACAGTTCTGAACTCTAAATTGTTCCAAAGTAAATCTTACCTAAATCTAAATAAAATAGAATAAATTTTCTTGCCAATTTAAGAGTTTACTCTGCGTACATTGATTCTAAGTGACAATAATCTTCGTTCTCTACCACCTGAAATAGCAGACTTGATAAATTTGGAATATTTGGATTTGAGCAAAAACCCGCTCAGAGTCAAAGATGTAGACGACGTCAAATGTCTTCCACTGGAAATGAGACTTCTAAGAAATCTAAAATATCTAAGTATCAGTGAATGCAACCTGCGCTACATTCCGACAACAGTTTGGCTCTGTGTATGGCTTACAAAATTGGATATAAGCAGAAATAAAATTGGTCTATTGGTACCAGATATTGGCAATCTACAAAGGCTGACTCATCTGAATTTATCACAGTGCAATCTAACAACCCTTCCGGTAGAAATCGGCTTTTGTTCCGAACTAGTTGAAATACTACTAATGGCAAATCAGATCGAGAGCTTACCAGACTCGCTCAGAGACTGTGTAAAGCTAGAGAGCTTGAGAATGAGCTATAGAACATTTACCGCTTTACTCGATAGCTATATGGAAAATTTGATCAGCAAGGGACAAATTCGGAGCGAACACGTCCCGATTGTAGTGTTTGAAATGGAAAATTTACGAACGCTTGACTTAAAATTTACCAAAATTAACAATTTACCAGAAAATTGTTTGAAAAATTTACACGAGTTGTGTTTGGATAATAACTATTTTGAAAAACTAACTGACTTGGCAATTACACCAATGAGTCAATCACTTAAAATCTTATCAATGTCAAATAATTTACTTAAAGAAATTCCAGTCGAGATTCTCAATTTGCCCAATATTGAAGAAATTGACTTAAGCTTTAATCAAATAACAGACTTGCCAAGCCAAATGAATTTACCAAATTTGAGACATTTTAATCTAAAAAGTAATAGAATAAAAAATTTGACTGGTTCAGTGTCAGTTCTTCAAAATTTGGAAGCGTTCAACTTGGAAAAGAATAAAATTACCGATGTGGCTGATTCGGTTTATGAGCTAAAAAATTTAAAATATTTTGACCTAAGTTATAACCAAATTACTTATATATCTCCCAAAATAAGTAAGCTACAGTTGCTCCAAAATTCGCATTCTTATGACAAAATTAATAAGACAGGATTGTGGATAATTGGTAATCCTTTAGTTATTCCTCCTAAGAACATTTGGCAAACTAGCAATTTGTCCAAAATTTACGAATATTTGTCTGGATACAATCAGCGTAATTTAAGCTATACTTATTATTCTAAATTGGTGTTTCTCGGATGTTCTGGGACTGGAAAAAGCAATTTGATAAATTCTTTTTTCAATTATCAACGAGAATTTAATCCGGACTCAAAAGAAGGTATTTTTTTTTAATTTTGAAAATTCATGTAGCTAAGAAAAGTGGCAAATTGTTAATTCTATGAATAATAATAATTAAACTTTTTTAAAGCTTTTAATTTGATAAATAAAGTTGAAATGTTATCTAAACTAACACAATTAAGCATTTAGTAATATCTGGTAAAAAAAAATTAACAATCTTAAGTCTTTTTTTTTATTTTTTAAGTTAAAATTTATACAAATTCCTGTACCAATTCTAAATAAAAATACCTTAATAAATAATCGAAAAGATAAAATTCAGGCTTATATTAAAAGTTAACTTTGTTTATTACTAAGTTAATAATTTTAATAATTTTACTATTCAAAAAAAAATTAACTAATAAAAAGGTCATCTTTATTCGACCAGAGTGGCTATAAACTTTCAATAAATTTTATCTTTTTTTTATAAATTATAACTTATTATATGACTTTAAGTGCAGGATTATGTAAAGATTATTTGATAATCTACACCAAAATCTAAATTATTAGTTATTCCATTAAGCAATTAGGATTATATCAAAATTAAATAAATAATCTATAAGCATCAAAAAAAATATTTTCCAATTCAAATTTATTAAGAATATTTATATTTATAATAAAATTAATTTTAATTCATAGATTTTAGAACTTTGGTTGCTCGTAAGTTATACAAAAGAACATTGAACAAGGTGGAATGGATGATCTTAGATTTTGGCGGTAATGAAATTTACCAAATGGTACATTCCCTTTTTTTTTCATCAATTGACCACGACTGCGAGCCAACTATATTCGTGGTAGTATACAAACATTCGGACTATAGTGCCGAAAGTCACGATCAACTGATTGGAACATGGATTAATTCCATTCTCATCCACTCGAATCTTCCTAAAACAAATTCCATTAACATAAAACTAATTGGAATCATCGACGATACTCAAACTGAGCAAGAAATAGATGAAAATATTAACTTGGTTAAAGAAAACTCAAATCGTTCGATTAGCAAATACTTTGCCAAGTTGAATCAAATGAAGATTAGGATTGAAAATGTGCTAAAAGAAGAAAGCATATCAGATGAAAACAAAACCTATTTAGGTAAAGTCTTGAAAAACATAGATAATAATTTAGAAGCCAAAGTACAATTATATGATCAGATAACTTTAGTTCATTCTAGTCTTAAAAAAAAAGCTGTCGAAAATGTTATAAATGATCTTGAAAAAATTACAATTAAACTCAATAAAACAGTTCCTCTAGAGCTCAACAGAGTCATTAAATGCTTTTTACCAAAATTAAAAACCAAAACAATTAATTATGACGAGTTAATTGAAAATTTAAATTCAAACCAAGACTTTATGAAGCTTGTTAAAAAATGTAAAATAATTAAATTAACAACTGAGGATATTTTCAACTATGCCAAGACAATTGGTGAAATATTTTGCTCAAAATTTGATTCAAATTTAAACAATTTGGTCTTTTTGCACTACGAATTCATTCTTAATTGTTTAAGGCTTTATTTAAGACATGACTTGAATGATTATCTAATTAGTGATAATATAAAATTGTTTAATACTTGTGGATTTTTTAGCGACAGTACAAAATATCAAGAGTCAGTTGACTCATTTAAAAGCTATGGTATTTTAGAAGACAAACTTTTTAGGTTCATATCTTTTTGTACAAGTCAAATGGACTGTGAACAAGTTAATGAATCAGTGGATATTTTGAACCAATTTATGATTCTTTATAAAAGCGAAACCCAATATCTGGAAGATGAATGTCCATTTTTTCAAATAATTCTACCATTTAAGTGCACAGCTGATTTCGAAAAGGAAAAAAATTCAGAAACTTTTGAGTCAAAAATATATGATATGGATTTGTACAGTGATCATTTTTATAAGTATTTTATTCGTTTTGATAAAGTATGTTCCCGTAGAGAAGAAATTAAGGAAATAAATTCGCTAAGAAAGCAAAAAGAGCTATGGAGCCCGAATGAAAATGAATATTTTGATGAGCTCGAGGACTCGGAGGAAAGACAATCGAGAAGTTCTTCTGAAGGAAAGACTCAGATTGAATCAGTTCGATTTAATTATTTTGAAGAACTTAAAAACTTTGAGCTTCTTCCTGAAGATTACAAGGAGACATTCAAGTTAAAAGCTACTTACGAGATAAACTCATTGTGCAAAATTGAATGGCATTTTTTTAGCAAGTTATCTGTATTGATTCAAGAATTGGTTTATGAAAGATTTGATTGGAAAAATGTAGTTATTGCCAGAGACTTAAATGGAACATGTATGCGTATTAGGTGTTTAGACATAACCGATAATGAACATTCAGTAGTGATAGAAATTTTTTGTCAAGAGGCAATTTTTTTAGATGAGCTCAAAGCTAAACTTGGTTTAATTTTTGACAAACTCGCTGTCTATTACCCGGGTTTATTTTTGACTAAAAAATTTCTTTTATTTGAATAAAAAATTTTTATCAATTTTATTAAGAAACTATTTTTTTTTAAATTAAAGAAAAACTTATCATTTTTTGTTATTAAACTTTAATAATTAATTTTAATTTCATTTTGAATATTAAACTGTTATTAAAAAGCAAATTTGAAATTTATCCAAATACTTATTTAGAAAATGTGCTTTTAAATTAAAAAAGCATACAAAAAAGTCTGATTGATAAGATTATTTTTTAATTGTTGAGACAGTGATTTGAGATCAATAAATACAAACAAAAAAGAAAATAAAAATTTTCAAAAATTAATTGTAAGTATTTGAACCATTTCTTTCTAAAAACTATTATAGTGAAAACTTCTTTGTTTGTGATTAAGAACAATATCCTTTATTTTATTGATCTTTCATAATAATTAGATTACCAAATCACCGTCTCATGATTTTAAAATAATCTTATCAATGACTTCTGACAAATGACTTTTAAACTCAAAAATTTGTGTTAAAGAGAAAAAATATAAATTTATCCAAAATTAAAATTAATGAGTCAAAAAAAATATTAAATTTTAAGAAAATCTTCGCCACAATGACTTTTTAACACAAAAATATATTTCAGATTTTCTTTAATTTCATCTAAAAGCTATTTCTATACGCACCACATCTCTGAATTAGTTGATCTGCCTTTTTTTGTTTTATTTACAAATTCCTTTTCATTAAAAATGTCTATAAGTGTCATTAATAATTTTAAAAAAATTATATTGATGAATATATTTGGAGATTTAATCACAAGGTAACAATTGACAGTAAAACTGCTTACAAATTAATTTTGTCTGATATTGCGAAATTTTACAAACCAGGAACTAAGTAGATTAATAAAAATCTCTGAATTTGAGGCTAATTTTACTTTTAATCAAGAGAGTGGTGATGGATGTGAATATGAAGCTGATTTGGAAGTCGATCAATTTATGTATTAGTGAGACAAGGAAAAGATCAAATTTAATAAAAGAGTTACAAAAAGCAATGACTGAAATTACTACTTCTCAAGAAATTTTGAATGTAGTAAAAACAGCACTCAGCAAACATGCAAACCATGTACCGTGTGATTTATGTGGAGAATTAATGAAAAACATCACATTTTGGACTTGATACTCATGGTCACATTTTTTTTGAACAATTGTTCACATCTTCCACTAGACCCGTTTTAAGCAAAAAAAAAATCTTCAAAATGTATAACCTTTGCAGGCTATTTTAAAGGCGAGAGGGGTTTAAAACTACATTTTTCGAGGTCTCATTTTAAATTTTATTTGAATTGATTATTTTAGCTTTAAAATATTATTAACTCAACATAAACTTTGATTATATCGGAAATAAAATTGATTATAATTATTAATCCTACTTATTTCATTTAATCTAAAAATTATTTTTAGAATGGTTCACATACAAATGGTTCACCTTTTGGTGAACAAAGAACTGGTCTTCTGAAATTGTTCACTAAACCCGAGAATCATTTTTTTGAAAAAATTAATCATGTAATTAATAACACACAGCGTATCGCTATTAATTTATATATTAATTTGAAATCCAGGTCTCGACGTTTACTGTACTTGTTTTCCACTGTTCACAAGTGTTTTTGAATCCAGGCAATAATTCTTTCCCGCAATTTCTAGGTAAAGTTCTTTATCTGATTTACATTTGAGCCAAATTCAATTTTTAGTCAGATATTAATAATTTCAATAACAAAAAAAATATTTACAATTATCTTATATAATGAAACAGTGTCTCTAAAAATTAATTTTAGCAAAGATTAATTTAATTTACTTTTTTTTTCATAAATTAAATTAGAAATACAGAAATAATAATTAATGTTTGACTATAAAATTTAGAATTTTAATTTTTCGCTCTACCATTTTGTTTTAAATTAAAATATTATTCCTATAATAAATTTTACTTCTTTTTTTCGAATTTAAATCATTATCCACTGTGTTTACAAAATAATTAAATCATATTAAAAAATATTTGAATTTATGTACAGATATTCATGCAATGTAAAATAATTAACAAAAAATTTTTCTCAAATATTTTAAAATTTTTTATTTGTGAATAATTTATTCATCAAATTTTTTATTTTTTTTGTATCTAAAATGTTTTAAATTACCTGTGCGAATAAAAATGAATAAAAACATAAACACCGATGGACTCGACCACTATGAATGCTTAAATAGGTTACATAACCAAATTGAAAATGTCCTTACCGTATTTGAAAACGAACACCTAAAGGCCAAAATTTTATTCAAGTCTTTTTTAATCAAAAATCGATACGAGTTTGTCCACAACTTAATTCCAATTATTCTTTGCCTAATTGCTCTTATAGTACCATTCGAATCTAAAAAGTATCTACACAACCACTCAATAATACTCAAATTAATTTTTTTGTTAAAGAAGCACCAATTTTGTCACAAATCTAATTTTGTTGTCCATAATTTCTATTTTTAACTTGGCATTGTTATTGGTTTTTTTCTTCAAGACAGTTGCTGTTATCCACCAAAAAGCCCGTCGCTTGCTACAAATTATTAAAAGTAAAATATATAAAAAAAATTAAATCAAGTTGAAATAATTAATTAAGATATATGCGACTCCAGAGATGAGTTCTGGTTCAAAAATGATTTTTTGAGTATAAATATTCCATTTTCGCAAAGCGTATCAAATCAATTGGTTTACAGAAATTCCAAACTTGTAAATTTGCCATTAAATCTGGTTATTGAAGGCGATTTGATTTTGATAAAGCCTGGTCAAACTATTAATTTAAAGTGTCAAAAGGTTATTTGTTAAAATTTTAAATTAGTAAAGTTGTATGTATCTATTTTCTAGGTGGATGGTAACGAGATATTCGAAGCTGGAAAAATTTACGAGCCAAATTCATTTAAGCTCAATGAAGAAAAATATTCAAAAGAAAAATTAAAAAATTTGTATTTAGATGCTTTTGATTTAAAAAAAATACCTGAGTGTATTTTTTGCCAAGCATTGGAGACACCTTACTTGAAATACTTAGAGTAAAATAATTTTTTAAAAGTTTGAAAATTTTCAAAGATAATTTTAGGTCAACTTTGAATAATTTTGATTGTGACAGCAATTCAATTCTTACTAATGAAATTAAAAAGGTTCGAAAAATATTTTTATTTGCAGTAATACCATTTGTTGTGGTAAGATGTTATGAATTTTAATGCTTAGTCTTACGAATTTAATTTTTAATAATATAAGATGGCTCAAATAATTATTTTATTTCTTCATATGATTATTTTTAAAAAACAAGTATCATTCCAAAATTTAAACGAGGATTTTTTTCCGTGCTTAATCAGCTTAATTATACCATTGTTTCCGATTTCATTCACTTTTTTCTGGAAAACCACATCTCTTTATGGTACAGTTTGTCTGCTCAAATTAGAGCGATGTCTAAAAAAGCTTAGAAATCGCTGTGAACAAAGTAGTGGTGAACAAAATATCAAAAAATCAAAAAAAGACAAATCCTATCTTAAGGACAGAGTCAATTTAAATCAAGAAAATTTTAATTTATTGTCTAGCCAAAATTTGGATCAGTTGGACAACAGTTTGCATGAAATTCCTTCGATTGAATCGCTTTTGGAAGATTTAGAGCAAGAAGAGCGTGAAAATTTGGATCTAAAACGAGATAGTTCTTTGGCAAAATTGGCAAAAAATTATAAATTTTACTTAAATGTTATTAAAAGAATACTTTTTTTTGATAAAAAAGAAAAATTCGAAAAAGACCAATGTTTTCACAATGCATCATTTATTTACCATTCAAATTTTCTGATGGGTCTCGGAATAACAACAGTAATTTTGACCCTTTATTTGAAAATAAAAATCAATTTATTTTATTAAAATTGAAAGAATTTTTCTTGTATTGACAAAAAGGGAATATTGGCGTGGCCTAATCCCACTGCTGAAAAAATTTGGTTCATAAACGACAAGATAGAGAACAAGAGTGAAAAAAACGACCCAAAGACTTCAAATAAAGAAGAAGATGATACAGATAGCGATAAGCTAAGTGAAAATAAAAATTCATCATGTGTTGAAAAAAAAGTTGTCGAGACACTGAATTTAACTCATGACTGTACCAATGGATACCAGTTGAAGTTTGATGATAAAAATTGGAATAACAATATAGACTTATTGAAACCTTTGGGTCTTTCTATTCTCTTGAATACCTGTAATGAACAGGTATCAGACAGTTATCTTAATTTATGGGACTTTATTAGGGTTCAATCGACTCAAATAAATTCATTTATGAGTGAAAAGTCCCATCATTGTATGCCAAATTCAGAAAATAATGACCAAAGCTTTAGCAGTAGTCTGAACATTTTCGAAGAACAATTCGAAGTCAAAGCTGTAATGGACAGACAGTAAAAATGTATTTTTTTAAAATTAAAATCTAAATTTAAATTAAGATGTCTATGTGAAATTTCGAATATAATCGGCTTTGATAGAAACACGGCTACAAATTTTTATCGATTGATTGGCACCAATTATTTATGCCGAAATTTGGTAAAAGTTAATCAAGTTTTTATATAGCGAAAATATTTATTAAATATATTTAGAAAATAAAACCTAGCTGTAAATTTCGACCTAAGCAGATTTTTTTGTCGAACATTTTCTCCATAATAGCATTAAATGAGCTCAATGGGGTTAATAGTATTTACTCACAAGGAAGTCCTGACTTGATTCTTGATTTTTGTGAAGATTACTGGAATGGAAAATCTGTTTGTGAAATGACTAAATTGCAAAGGCAAGTATTTATCTATTTGATTATGAGGCCTTTCTATCAAAAATATTCTAAGAGTTTTAAATAATGATAATTGAGATAACTAATTTAAATTATTTAAAAAAGGGAAGATTGAATTTTTTAAAAAGAATATTTATTAGACTCCTTTGGTATACATTTTTAAGGTCATAATTAAAAATATATACCAAGATACGGTTCTTTTTTAACACAAACTAAACAAAATTGCAAAACCACTAATGGTGACAATAAATAGTACTTAGTTTGAAGAGGACATAATAACAATAAAAATAAAGTAATAAAAATCTTATTAAATTTTCTGAATATTAAACAGTAATGTAATTGAAAAATGAATAATAAATTATCAAAACATTGAAAAATAATAAGAAAAAAAGATAGATAAATTATATTTTCTAATAAATTTTTGATACAAATAACATGTCCTCTTTTTCCACTTTAATTAAAATTAATAATATTAAGAAATTTGAAAATACTCATATGAATTCATTTTTTAAGGAAAAAGCTTCTTGAATTTTATCAACGCTTTAGTGTTTCAAGCCATTGTACTGCCTTTTCTTATAAGCCATTGATTGATTTTCAAAAGCTTGGTAATATAAAATTAGGTGAAAATTATGTCCTCGAATGTCCATCAAAAAATTGTGAACAAATTTCTAATCTCGAGCCAATATTTTCCAAAAGTGACAGTGATATCGAGATAGAGAGTCCTGCTGCCAGCTATGACAACATATTTGGTAGCAATAGCTCAAATTCAAAATCATCTATAAATCTTGGTAAAACTGAAGTGCAAGACGCTTCCATTAAGAAAAATATTCTTAATCTTCATTCGGAGCAAATTTTTCTCGGGATGGTATCCATGCAGTATAAAGCCAGAATAGTATTTATTTTAAATCTAATAAATCTAAGGCTTTTAAATGACTTTTATTTAAGGATGTGGTAAAGTTGGTTGAAATATTGACAAATTCATGCATTAGATTTGTACATTTTAGCTATGATAACGAAAATATAAGCAAAGTAAATAAAAAATTTATAAAATTCTAAAAATAGTATTTGACTGATAATTAAAAAGGCCTTTGCTGAAATGCTAGGTTTGGATACTGGTTGGAATTGCCATATTTCGCTTGCAAATGATGCAAATATGCCAAACATATCCAAAACAGTCAATTACGACTCTTTCAATGATCAAAATTCGATTGCTAATGAAAATTTGGAAGAAAGAAAAAAAATAGTTAAAAATGAAAATCACTATGCGAATACTAGAAAGTTTAGTAAAAGATTATGGGCAAAAAAAAAGCTTTCAACCGACCGAAAATTGTCACATGGTATGAGCTTGCCAAATTTAAAGCTTCCTGTATATTCTCAAATTAACACAAATAGTCATAGTGTTAAATTCAATCTAAAAAACTCGACCTACAACAAAAGGACGAAAAAACTGTCTCGCCTTGGCTCTGTAGATAGGTCGTCCATTTCATCAGGAAACAGTATTGTCACTGTATCAGAAAATTACAGAATGAACAATTTAAATAAACGTTCTAATATTAAATCTAATATAAACACTTATAATGCAAGTGCTTCTAGTATAAAAAGTTCAATATTAAAAGATATAGGAAGAAGTTTTAAAAAAAAATCTCCTCCTAGACCAAAATTTGATGATGATTCGAGTATCCATAGTGGAAGATCCTTGTCCGAAACTGAAATATATGGAAATGCGGTATTTTATCTAAGCAAGAAGAAAAATAATAATTTAGAATTCTTATTTTTTCTATTTTTAGGCTCAACTTCCCCGTGGCATTGACAATATTAGAAGACACTTGGACTCTAATATTGACAATGTGCCATTGCATGTTTCACTGTTCACAGATAGTAATAAAAATTCTATCATTCAAATGATATTAATAATGAAAGATTATGGAGAAATTGTATGCTGTTTAGGTAGCTCTCATTCTATTGAAAATAATAATGTCTTTTCGGTTGCCAATGTTGCGTAAGTTAAAAAATTATCTATTTAATTTATTAACAAAATCTAAAATATTAATCTATTTCTTTGCCATAGTTTTTTAACTCCCGAGAATTTATCTGATTGAGCTTATAAGTCAGAGTTAAGTTAATTGGCTTTTAAAATATATTTTTCAAAACTAGTCACTTGAATTGAAACAATCATTTACTTAATTATTAATTCACTATTAAATAATAATTAATCAAATGAAACATTTTTTTAAATAAAAATTTTTATTTTTTAAAATATAAAGAAATAGAGGATATCCTTTTATAAAGAAAATTGAACTTTTGAGTTTAAACTTTATAAAAAAAAATCAATGTAAAATTACTGCGCAAGTCTAGGTAAGACGATTTTGAGCTTTAGAATATCTACATTGCAGATACAAATCCTACGATTAATATTACCACAAATAAAAAATGTTAGATTTTATAGTAACAAAAATATAAAAAATTTAAAAAATTTTTATGACAAAAATTAATTATGTTTAGAATCAGCATAGAACCTGTATACCCAAGACTATGCATTAACAACGATTTTGACCAATCTTCTACACAAGACTCTAATGAACCAAAAAAACCTGAGCTAATGGATTTATGTGAGTCAATGAATTCCCTTTGCTGTGGGATTAGCTTAAAGCACCATGAACTATTCCTATTACCTCCAATTATGTCCTTGGTAATTTAATTATATTTGCTTCTTTATTAGACTAATGAATTTTAGGCAAAAGAAATGGTTTATTCGTATCGAGTTGCGATACTTTTTATGGTCAAAAGTAGCTTATCTGTGAGTCTTTTGCAGCTATTGTGTAATATACTTTTTTTGCCTCCAATCCTATCAGAACTCCAAGTAATTCTAAATTCTATAATTAAATTTGAATTATAGAAATAAATTTAGGTAACATTATTGGTGATATTTACAATACCATTTTTGAGCTATTCCTTGGTACATAAAAATGAAAGCAATGAATTGCGTTGTAATACAAAAAAGAATTCATCATTAATTAATAGAAAGGTAATTTAAAAAAATTTTTTAGATTTTTTTAATTTTAAATTTAAAGGATGTTCGACGATTTTTGATTACTTTTATGGTCAAATTTTGTCCATCAATAATTATTTTGATTATTTTCTTTAGTATTAGTCTATTAATAAAATTCAGTGAAATTAAAGTCGAGGAAATAAATGAACCAACAATTAATTCAACCATAGCCAGTCAAATTTTTTCAAAAAATATGTACGCTTAATTGACTAATAATAAAATAATGTTTATTTTTGTTTATAGTTTTAAAAGAAAAAATGTCATGAACCTAGACGACGTGGAATCAAAAATAATTCAATCAGCCCAGTTTTTTAATTATCTATTTCTAACTTATTTTTTATGTAATTTTTTTTTATTTTTATTTTAATGGTAAAAAAATCTAACTGTTTAGGCTTCATTTCAATGAATTTTGTCTCAGTTGAAAAATCGATTTGGAAGTATTTACCATTCAGAAATAAGACCTGGACAAAAATTTTGATTTTTGTGTAAAATTTAATCATCTAAAATATTGGAAAAAATTATTCTTTTCAAAAAGATTTTTGGTGAATTTTCTAATAGTTGGATTGACTTATATTCAGTATGATTACTTGTCTGTCTACGTTCGACAACTGCCTGTGCACATATGGATTTTGGTTATCATTTGGCCAATTTTTCTAATTTTTATAAACGAAATATACAAAGTTTCCGAAATAAGGTAAATATTATCTATAAATAATAAATAGATTATTTTAATTTATATCACAAAAGGGAAATATTACGTCAATATAAAAAGTCCAAATTAGACTTTGATACCAAACTAGGAATGAATTCACCTTTCGTCTGAGCATTATTTATGATTAGTTTTAGATTTGTGAGATATTTTTTTTATTTCTTATAAATAGAAATAATGTTAAATAAAATTTTAAAATAATTTTCATAGTGTTTTGTCTATTAATTCATTTTATTTCTAAGATACTTTGTCATATGTCAATATGTCCATAATTTTTCCATTCAAGAATTAAAATTAAAAATAGCCATCCAAAGGCCATAATCTTTAAGAAATCTAAGATCAATTTAGTTTTTATATTTAAGTTATCTAAAAATAAAAGTTGTACTCAAAGATAAAGAGGGTAAATATTGTGCAAACTAAAAAAGTTGCCCGCAAAATAAGCCCCATTGAGTTCTTAGCAAACGAGAGTACCATGTTGGAACATCTCTGCTTAGCTTGCATTACTGTTGTTTCAGTATAACGATAAGAGCTCATTTTCACTCAACAGCTAAATATCATGGCTGATTGTATGAGCGCCGAAAATGAGGTATTATAAATTCAAATAAGGTACTTTCTACCTGATAGAATCTATCCGGGGACTTTCCCCTGAGCATAAAATATGAAACCAGGTTCATTTTGTGGTAGCTCAGACTGCAAGTCTTTGCGGACAACACTCTTTTAATGCAAAAAACTATTTATATACATGAACTAATAATTTAAATAGCATATGGTAATTCTTTGTGAGATAAAAGTGGCCTTTGAATTTAAAAACCTCGAACGCCATCTTTATATAAAAAAAAGATTTAAAAAAAATTTATTTACAATAATTTTAAAGAG
>JAESIW010000137.1:4827531-4872027 GCA_016802295.1 Brachionus rotundiformis
AAAAGTTGCCCGCAAAATAAGCCCCATTGAGTTCTTAGCAAACGAGAGTACCATGTTGGAACATCTCTGCTTAGCTTGCATTACTGTTGTTTCAGTATAACGATAAGAGCTCATTTTCACTCAACAGCTAAATATCATGGCTGATTGTATGAGCGCCGAAAATGAGGTATTATAAATTCAGATAAGGTACTTTCTACCTAATAGAATCTATCCGGGGACTTTCCCCTGAGCATAAAATATGAAACCAGGTTCATTTTGTGGTAGCTCAGACTGCAAGTCTTTGCGGACAACACTTTTAAAATGCAAAAATCTATTTATATAGATGAACTAATAATTTAAATAGCATATGGTAATTCTTTGTGAGATAAAAGTGGCCTTTGAATTTAAAAACCTTGAACGCCATCTTTATATAAAAAATAAAAAAAAAAGGTTTAAAAAAAATTTATTTACAAAAATTTTAAAGAGACTATTATTATTTTTAAAAAATTAAAAAATCATATTTTTATATTGTGATGTATTCTACCAAGTATTGTTTAATATTAAATCCTAAACTATTAGACAAATTGAGAATTGTTTCGAAATCAATAAGACATTTATACTTTGGTTCATCAAGACTGGAATATGAGCTATTACTCTGATGCAGATAGTGTAAACTTTTTAGTGTCTTTAAATTTAGCTGAATTTGGCTTAAATTAATCATTTGGCTGTGACCACTTTCAGAACAAATTGCCAAAAAAATGGCCATAAGTCTATTCGAGTCAAAAGCTTGAGTTTTTAGAGCAGCCGAACGCTGATTTTCTTCATTTTGCTGAAATTTTTGAGCAGTAAACCTAGATTTTCTGGACTTGCCAGCCGAATTATAATCTAAAAGCTTTTTGTCATATTTAGCCGGATTATGTGTTGCTATATATGAACTAATTAGCAAATACTTCATTAATTTAGGCAGTTGATTGCATCCAACAGGTCCTTGAGCTTTGTTTTCATCCAAATATCCCTCATTTTTTTCATTTAAAATATTCAAACCCTCAAATTCAAGGCTCAAAATTTCGTCCCGTGCCGGACTGGTTAGTTTATTAGGCTTGACTGAAGAGGTAAACATGGACTGTCTTAGATATATTTGAGTTAACGCCTGCTTCAAAAATGGTTTCATTTTGTTCCAAGCGATCATCATTTTTTCATAAGAATCCTTTCCTTGGTCAGTATTTTGCATCGATGTCAAAAGCTGTTCATAATAAATTTGTATCAAATATTGAATTTCATTCAAGTCTTTACAAATTGGATAAAAAACATCCAAAATAATCTTGGTGTAAAATTCAATGTCAGAATAGTTGCTTTTTTTTTGTTCAGCTTGAATAGATAGTAGAGAAATGGCTGATTGTTTAAGTATTTGGTTCATTTGTTCCTTGTTATAGTCATCGAAATAGATGACAAAAGGTCTTGGTGATTCAGTTTTTGACATCAAATCACAGTCAGATATTAAACTGTGCCAATCTATCTCTGATACAAAAATTGAGCTAGTGCTTGTTTTGGAATCAAGATCTCCCATGTTAATATACTCATTTAGCTTGCTAAATGTTAAGAGTAGATTGCTTGAATCGGAAAAATATCTTAGGCCTTCAGCATTGTCAAAAACCAGATAAAGAGTTGGTCGTTTGGCAATGCGGCTTAATTTACGCTTCAATTGGCGTAAGAATGAAGAAAAATCGTTCATTTTCAAATCTTGATCTTGTTCCTCACAGTCCTCGTCAAGGCTAAGATTAACTGGATCTTCTTTTTCAATTTCCATGTCTATTTCTATCTCACATTCCCTGGTCATGTCATAGTTACTTGGCAAAGCGTCTGATATTTGCTTAAGAATTTCATTAAAAAGAAGACTGGTTGTTCCGTAACACAGTTCGTTACAGTTAAGGTAAACAAAAATTCTTTTTGTGTCCTCTAGCTTCTTGCCAGTTGAGAACATTTCACAAAATTTTTTCAAAAATTTTCTTATGGTAAAGCTCTTGCCAGTTCCGCTTAGACCAAATAAATGAAGAACAGGATAGATAAAGCAGTCACTTTTTATCAATAGATCATATAAAATAGATATTTGTTCTTCGCGAAAAATGACCTCTTCACAGAGTTCCTCTAGTTTTTGTCCGTCCATGTTTTGTCTAATTAAAAAACGATACTAATTGATTAATTATTAACAGATTTTATTTTAAAACAAATTTTATTAATATAAACAAACAATAAATAATTAAAAAATGATTTTTTAAAACCATTTAGGAAATTGAAAATAAAAATTAAACTATTTTTCAACTTTTCATTTAAAGTCAAGTCATTAAATTTTAAGTCAATTAAATATCAAATTATTACATACAATCATTTTCTCTCGCAGTAAATGAATAAAACTTTAAATAAATAGATTAATGCAATTAAAGTTTTATTTAAAAATAAATTAGAATTTTTAAAAAATTGTTTGTTTTTTCTGCATTGGAAATGAATTCCATAAGAACAAATTTTTTGTATATGTGAGCACCTTAGTTACATAGCCTCAGCCTGACATCTGGACTAAAATATTTTTATATTTTTATACAGAGATTAAAATTTTTCATTTTGTAATATTCTGGCTACAGAAAACACATCCTCTTGGATATTATTGTTATTATCTGTTTCGACTTGGTCTTTTTTAAATAATTTTTCAATACTGTCGGGTATTTGAGTTGGATCCAAGCGAATCCAACCGTGTCTTTTTTTATAGTCGAGCCAGAGTAGCAAAAGCTGCTCATCGATGAACTTGGCACATTGTGCATTGACGATCTGTTTTAAAAATTGTTCGTGTTGTAGCATTTCGAGTAAAGATAAGCATTGAGGATAGACAATGTACTTGCAGTATTCTGGCTCTTTCCAGTACATCAGGTACTTGAGATAGTTTAGGAAAGTTTGGTTGTTGAAGTAACCTCGCTGTGCCAAAAAATTCAGATAGTTTGGATTAGCCAAGGACTGCACAAACTCTAGTTCTATCTGAAATCGTTTTCGTTCTTCGTCTTCCTCGGATTCTGGTTCGGTTTCGGCAAATTTTTCCTCGAATTGACTTTGTTCTATTTTAAACATTTGATTATCTTGATATAAATTCATTAAATTCAAAATTAGATGAATATGAAATTATAAAATAGAATTTATGTATATATTTATATATATATATATATGTTTTGAAAAAAGTACATATTGGTCTTTTTCAAGTACTTTATAAATTTAAATCTCACAATTGCATGCTTTTCAAAAAAATGATTCATTGCACACTTGAAATTGATTTATAAAGACAAAATTTAGATTAGTTTTTTTAAATAAATTTTTATAATTCATATTATTTTAAAAGATTTGAATTATGTTATTTAATTTAAGCGCTAAATTGTAATTTTTTTTCCAAAAACTACTTCAAATAATTGATACGAACAAGTTGTATCTATAAATATTAGCTAAACACCAGTTTAATTATATTAACCTAATAATCTAATAATTGAAAATCATTTTTTTTATTTTAATTTTTATATTTTCTTTGAATATGATATAACTATAGTAGTATGACTAGCCGCCAATTGCTCAGATCTGAATCTATCATACTTGTCTTGGAAAGCCTTTGTTGAAATTGCAGAAACGACAGCGTCCGGTAGCGCGTTCCATAAAGATGCTACTCTAATTCTGAAGAAATTTTCTCTTGGCTTTGACAAGCAGATTAGTTTCCTGAGTCTTGATTTTTTACATAGATTCATCGATGGGTGATTGGCTTTTGAAGCTTGACTTGAATCTTTGAAGGCATGTAGACTGACAATACTCTGTTTACTGACAAATTTAAAAAGTTGAATTGCATCACCTCTTTTCCTTCTACTTTCAAGCGTAAAGCTACCAATTTTTGCTCATCTTGAGAAATAATTAAGATTTCTGAGATCAAGCACTAGTTTGGTAGCTCTACGTCGGACTCTTTCCAGCCTTTAATGTCTTTCTTTTGCAAGGGATTCCAAGCTGTTGTACAGTATTCAAGATGCGGTCTTAAAAACGCAGTGTAGTGTCTTCTAAAGTTATTTCTTAGTTTTTTTAACACAAAAAATCAATCTTTTTACTATTATTAAATATGATCATTTATTATTTTCTAATATTATTATTTAATGACGATTGTCTATCATCTTTAGTTTAAAAATTTGAATTTTATATCCATTGTCTTCACTTATGGTTGATGATTTCAATTATGACATTTATTATAGAAAATATGTTCGTGATTTTGCTAGTTTTATTTTTAAAATTTAATAACTTTATGAAAGTTTTGATTCTTAAGATTAATGATCCATCGAAAGATAGTTATAATTGAAAAAAATTAAATTTTAAAATCATATTAATCTTTTGGAAATATATTTTTTCAATACTTTAATATTAGTTTCTTATAAACAAGATCTAATTAAGATTCATTGATCTTAAATGTTAAAAATTTATAAAAATTATTTTAAAATGCTTTCAAAATTTGATAGAATAAATATATTATTCACAAAAAATAGACTTTTCGATTAACATTTTACTATATTTAAAATTTAATTGCTTAAAAATTTTCAAAGAAAATATTTCAGTTAAAAGACATTTGAAATACAAAGTCCTATTTTTTAAAGGTATTTTCTACTATTTTAATATTTCAAGTAAACTAAAAATATTCATAATTTTTGTAATATTTTAATAATATTTTAATTTTGATTAAAAGATAAAATGCTTAAAAAAGCTTTTATAGTGATCATAACCGCAGTTATTTTTAAAGCTTTTCTTGAATACATTTTCGGAGGAGTATCAGATAAATCAGAGAAGTCTGACCAAAAGCAAATATTCCGTATAAGTCAATTAAAGACTACAGACGACAAACTTTATTTGGCAATTTTGGGTACCTATTTGCTAATAAGTTTCTAAAAATATTTTTATAATCATTTTATCAAGGCAATGTCTACGATGTAACAACCGGTGGCAAACATTATAAAAAAGGTGGCTCTTATGACTTTTTTGTTGGTAAATTTATTTGATTGCTTTATCGTGACTTTATCTAATTCAAAATAATAAGGCCGAGATGCATCCAGGGCATATGTGACCGGTGATTTTAAGAACGATTTAAATGATAATGTCGAGGGTTTAAGCGAGAACCAAATAAGAGATATTTTTAATTGGAAATCATTTTATGACAAAACTTATCCGCATTTAGGCATTGTGGAGGGCAAATTTTATACCTCTGATGGTCAAAAAACAGACCATTTACTCGATTTGGAAAAGATAAACAAAAATCAGATTAAAAATGAAGAAAAAAATTCAGATTTTCAAAAAAAATTTCCAATATGCAACAGCGAATGGACTCAGGAAAAAGGAATTACCAAACTTTGGTGCACAAAAGAAAGTGGTGGAGTGAAACGATCATGGGCTGGTTATCCTAGACTAGTTTACAATCCTATAACCAAACAAGAAAGTAATTTTTTTATTATTTTTAATATATATTTTTCTAAATTGTTATAAAGGCTGTTCTTGTGTTAATGAAAAAGATCTTGACCATCCAAATGTAAAGCTTTATCCAAATTGTGAACCAAAGTCGGAAATTTGTCGACCTTAATGGATTAACAATAATCTTAATTCAATTTTTTTATAGCTAAAATTTTCATTCCATCAACGATTTTTTAAAAAATAATTAAATTTTTAATATTTATCCTACTTATTTTAATTCAAAATAAATTATTTAAATCAAAGCTTCTTTTTTTAACAATTGTGCAAATAATTTTTAAAGATGCATCAAAAAATATCAAAAATTAGACAATTTGTTCATTTAAAATCAATATGGAGAAATGTTCACCACAATCATAAAAAATATGAGCTAAGCTACGTATCCAGCGTAAGTCAAATCCCGTTCTTGGATCAAACCACCAGTCAAAGAATTGATTATGCCACAGAAAAGTATCCGAATAGGGAATCGTTTATATTTCATGAAACTGGGGACCGGTGGACTTATGAAACTTTGAAAAAAAAAATTGATGACTTAGCAACTGGTTTGCTTGCTTTGGGCCTCGAAAAAGGTGATAGAGTGGCCATATGGGCGCCTAATTGCCCCGAATGGATTTTGACCCAGTATGCAACAGCAAGTGTGGGTTTGATTATGGTGAATATTAATCCATCTTTTAAGGCACTTGAATTGGAATATGTCCTTAGAAAGGTTAATTGTAAGGCAATTATCCTAAGCGAGAGCTTTAAAACCCAAGATTATGTTGAAATATTATTAAGTATTTGCCCAGAAATTTCCTCATCAAATGGATTTATTGATTCCAAAAGACTCCCGGATCTTAAGAGTGCTATTTTGATTAGTGATAATGGCAAAAAAGGCTTTTTTTCATTTTCTCAAGTGGCTAATGGTGGCGAATCTGAGCATTCTATCAAATTGAATAATATTAAGAAAAAATGCCAATTCTCAGACCCAATAAATATTCAATTTACCTCGGTAATTTATCATTAGATAATTTTGTTTAATTGAATCATTTATTTTAAAATAGGGAACAACAGGCTCACCTAAAGCAGTCACCTTATCACATCACATGCTCTTGAATAATTCATATTTTGTCGGCCTAACTCAAGAGTACCATAAGCATCCGACGCGCATATGCCTTCAAGTTCCTTTATTTCATTGTTTCGGAATGGTTCTTGGAAGTTTGTCGTCAATAATACATGGTTCAACTTGCGTAATACCATCTAGAACATTTAATCCAGAGAAAAGCTTAGAGTCCATTAGTAAAGAAAAATGTACCAATATATACGGAACACCAACTATGTTCATTGATTTGTATACAAATCAAAATTTAGCTAAGTATGATGTGTCTTCATTGCGTGGAGGTATTATGGCTGGTTCAGTATGTCCAGTAGAAGTTATAGATAATTGTATTAAAAAATTAAATACTAGAGATATTTGTGTAATTTATGGTATGACAGAAACTTCGCCTGCAATTACAGTCAGCTGTACCAAAGATTCTTTAAAGCATAGGACACAAAGTATTGGCAGAACTAAAGAACATTTAGAGGTTAAGATAGTTGATTCTGAGGGAAAAATTGTTCCAGTAAACGAACCTGGAGAGCTTTTAGTTCGAGGTTATAACACAATGATAGAATATTGGGGAGATAGTGAAAAGACCAAGGAAATTTACACTCCGGATCGTTTTTTACGCACTGGGTAAAAAACTATCATTTTTGGTCTTGCATTATTTTCTATTTTAAAGGGATATTGTTCGAATGGATGAAGATGGATTTTTTTATCATCAAGGAAGACTCAAAGACATGGTAATTAGAGGTGGTGAAAATATCTATCCAAAAGAAATTGAGGAATTTTTGCACCAAAATCCAAAAATTGATGATGTTTATATAGTGGGTGTCCCAGATAAGCGTTTGGGAGAAGAATTATGTGCTTGTATTAGGGTAAAAAGTGGAGAAATGTTAACTATTGATGAAATAAAGCTTTTTTGCAAAGATAAGGTATTTTAATTAATAGATAACTTTATGGATATTTATCCTATTTAAATAATTTAGATATCCAATTTTAAAATTCCTAAATATGTTGAATTCATGGACGAGTTTCCACAAACAGTTTCGGGAAAAGTAAAAAAAAATGTTCTCAAAGAACAAGTGACTAAAAAACTTGGCCTTTGATTAGAGAAATATTTAAAATTTTTTATCATTAGTAATAAAATATTTTCTTTATTTTTGTTTTTTTAAACTTAAAAATTAATAGAATTAAAAAATTAAATTAAATTAATTTAAAAAAAGAAACAATTTTTAACTTTATTTAGCTACATTAAAGGCAATTTTTAGATAATCAAATGCACACCCTTTAAATTTATCATAAACTATTTTATATACAAAAAATTAAATTTTTTTACTCAATAACATCTATTAAAAATGTCTTTGATTAAATCAGGTAAAAGTTTGATGAAAATTGAAAATAAAATAAAATTTTCATTTTGTTTAACTAGCTTTTAAAGTCGTTCGGTTAGGATCAGCCAGAAACCATTTATTTTCTACTGAGTCCAAAGCCTTGCGAGCTTTTTCAACATGTAACATGTTAAGACAGGACACCACTGATGCTCCAGCGTCCAAAATAAATTTTTATATTGATGAAAATAAAGAGAAAGGCTATGCAATACTGAAATTAAACAAAGGACCAGTAAATAGCCTTAATTTAGAATTTTTGACCGAACTAAATATTCAACTTGAAAAATTCGAAGAATCAAAAGAAATCAAAGGAGTTATCTTAACCTCTAACATACCAAATATCTTTTCGGCTGGTTTGGATATTTTGGAGATGTACCAAATAAAGCAAGATCGTGGTTCCCAATTTTGGACTGCCCTGCAAGAAACTTGGATTAAACTTTATGGCTCAAATAAGATCTACATAGCGGCAATAAATGTAACTAACTTAAAATTGCTTTGACTATTCTAAAAATAATTGACAGGGGCACAGTCCTGCTGGTGGATGTCTTTTGTCCATCTCATGTGATTATCGAATAATGAGCTCTGGTCCTTATAAAATTGGATTAAATGAAACTCTTTTGGTAAAAATTCGATCCCTGAAATCTGCTTTTTTAAAACATAATTTTAGGGTATCAAAGCTCCTTTCTGGTTCAGAGATACCATGATCAACACAATTGGATACAGAGAAACAGAAAAAGCTTTACAACTTGGAAAACTATACTCCCCAGATGAAGCACTCGCTATTAATCTGGTCGATGAATTGGCCGAACCCAAGGATGTTATTAGGAAAGCTGAAGAGCAAATGCTAAAATGGTGCGCCATTCCAAGTATGTTTGATTTTAATGGAGTAGAATTTTTATAATTTAGAGAAAAATAGCTGTTGCGCGTGAGTTGACCAAAAGCTCAATGAGAAGAGACACCTTAAGCAAGTTAATTGCTCAACGAGAGGCTGATACCCAGTCATTTATTGAATTTGCTCAGCGAGATTCAATTCAAAAATCATTGAAAATGTATCTAGATTCCTTAAAGAAGCCAAAAAAATCTTCTGTCTAAAAACTCGCAGTTGACATTTAAAAGATAATCATCGATTTATAATTTAAATGATTTAATTCTAGTTTTAAAATAATAAAATCTAAAATATCATCTTTTTTTTATTAGATCATGAATGATAAAATTTGGATAATTAATAATTTATAAATGAACCCACTCATATTTTCTTAATAGGAAAAAATTATTTATAAGAAGTTAAAAGTAAAAATAAGTTATTTTTACTTTTAACTTCCAATTATCATAATTGGCTCCATGTGATGAACTAAGTTCTATAATCTTGTTTAAAAATTGTTGATATTTAGTGAAATGATAATAATTTAATATTTCGTAGGATAAAAAGCTAATTTTAAGTTTTTTTAAGATTTTAGAAATTTGACCAAATTCATATCTCCCTTTACCTAAACAATATTTTTTAATTCAGTAAATATACACTTTGCTTATGAGTTTTATGTATTAAGTTGTAAAAAAGTTACTTAAGATATAAAAACTTGATTGACTGATATAAGATAAAAAATCTAACTCATGTATAATTTGGCTGAAATTAAATATTAATAAATATTGGGACATATGAATATAAACGAATCAGTTCAATTCCATTGAAGTAAATCAATACAGTAAATTCAAAAGAGTATATTAAAGCTTTTTGGCCAAGTAGATAACCACTGGAAAATTAAATTGATAACCTTGAAGATAACTTGATTATCTATTACTAAAGACTTAAAGTGGCATAATCAAATCAAAAGCTGTAACATTAAGCCAAATGTATATAACTAATAAATTTTCCTTTTTGATAATCATTATTAATGAAAAAAAGACCTTTGAATGAAAATCAAAGTCTGGTGGCCATTTGACTTTTTCCAGAATTTCGGCATTTTCTGAGCTTTATAATGATTATTTCAAGCGAACTCGATTAGGATGACCAATATAACATTGACAGAGATAATTCCATTTAAAGAGTAATAGTTAAAACTTAATTTGAAAAATGTTGATTTTAAAATTATTGATTAATTCTTTTTTTTAGATATAATTAAAAAAATTTTCATTTTTTAAAATTTAAATTAAATAAAAAATATTTTCCATCAAAAAACTTAGAATTTATGGAAAGTGAATTAGAAATCGTCAAAAAGACATAAATTTAAGTGTTCATTTAATTTAACTTTTAATAAAAATTAATTTATCATTAGAAATATTTAAAATCTGAAAGAAAATAAAAAAAATAAAAACGCAAAAAAAATTAATTCTTTAATAAGAGATAATCATGAAATGTGCTAATTAACATATTTCAAAATAACTATAAATGAGACTTAGGTTTAATTAGAAATTTTAATAAAAGCTTTTTTGATAAATTAACCAAACTAGCACAAAAATGCCGAGACATAAGGGAAAAGGTAGAAACCGCCGAAGAGGAAAGAACGAAAACGAACATATAGAACCTGAAATGATCATTGCTGAACCAGGTCAAACATATGCACAAGTTACCAAATTGTTGGGATGTGGATATCTCGAAGCTTTGTGTCAGGACAGCGAGAAACGTATTTGTCACATTCCAGGCAAAATGAATAAAAAAATTTGGATAAAAACAGGAGACTTAATTCTTGTGGGCATTAGAGATTTTCAGGATCATAAAGCTGATGTAATCATGAAGTATAACTTTGATGAAGTCAGGTTTCTTCTAAGCAAAGGTGAAGTTTTGAAAAGTTTGTGCATTCGTGAATTTGATCAATTTGGACAAGAAAATGGTTCAGATAACATTTTCTTTGACAAAACTTGGACCCATAGACTAAACACCAAAAGTTCAGGCTTTCAGGCCAATCTCGCTCTTACGAACAACAAACTGGTACGAGAGAAAGAGATGAGAGCTAGTAACTCGAACCAGACGCGTCCTCCACCGGTCCGTGTCGAATTTGACAGCCCCAGCACCCGTCAGATTGCTCTTAAGTCAACTCATGCACTCAAAACTCACGAGCAATACGTTGGCGTACAAGTAGCACCCGACCTGACGCCCAGTGAACGTTTCGGCCTCAAACTTGAGCACGACGCATGCGTTGAATTAAATAGCAAACTACCTGCAGATAGTCCTTTTGAGTGGCGTGTGCGTAATGGTGAGAAGACCAAGATTGACAAGATAACAAAGCGCTTCTACAGAGCCAGCATAAGAGCAGAACCGTCAACTAGCCATTTTGGTGCCCAGATAAAGGGTGGGAATTCTGCCTAAACTCCTCATCAACGTCTAAATTTCAACAAAGAATGATTAGCAACTTATATATTTTATAGAAAATTTTTTTGTAGAAAATTTTATTGAAAAGAAAAATCTTTTTATAGAAACTCATTTTATAGAAAAATATCATTGAAATTTACCTGTTTAATTAATCTGTAAAAAACAATTAAACAATTAATTATTTTAAAGCAAGAATTAATCTATCAAAAAAATTTGCTAATTTTTCTCTATTGTAAATACTAAACAAATACATAATTTCATTATCTTTTTTAATTTCTGATTTTTCACGTGGATAAACTATCCCGCTAATAATTTTTTCAATTAGTACATCTGTAAGATGCTGCTCATTTTTCAAATGTTTGGCCAACTTATTTACATTTGGATGTGATCCAACATCTTGCGAAAGAGACTTATGCCAAGCCTCCAAGCTATTATTTGACCTAGGTAGACCTTTTTGGATCCGTTTCCTAAGATTCCATTAGCTTGGAGGAAATTTTGGTACAACACGCGAACAATTCCCATCTTCTGGATCCACAAAGCCAATGTAATTTTTTTCAAAATAATGTATTACTCTAGCCAACTCGTTAGGCAAACGTCACCCGGTTTCAAAGAAAGGTAGTCGTGTAGATGCGTCTAATATTGACGACAGTGGTCTGTAGAATAGGGTAATCCCTTGTTCTTGACTCGGTAATATCGCACTTATGCGCAAATAGTTTACTCGCACCAAAACAGCACGGGTTTGTTCCTAACAAAGTCTGTAGCACCAACTTAATGAGACTATTGACGTAGTTACATCTGCGATGAAGAATAATAAGCCAGTCGATATTATATTCTTCGACTTTGCCAAGGCCTTCGGTTTAGTTCCTTATGACAGTTTGATTCAGTGGTGCCATCAACTTTGTAACTTTTTGAGATGAGGCTGTGAGGGAGCCTGAGGTTCAGGTAGAACTTGTTTAATAATTTTTCAGATAAAAAAATATTTATTAAAAATAATATTTGTCATGCTTTTGAACAATATTTACAAATCAGTCCATTCTCCTTTTCTTTTAATTATTGAAGGCTTTATATTATCAAGATTCTTTGTTGACCTGCTTTTAATGAATTTTTTAAGTGATGCCCAAAAATCTCGATTACATTAATTAGCCGACATTATCTCCTAAAAAGTTAGGAAATTAATTTATTGACCAAAATTTTTCTATGATTTAAACAAAATTACCTAATCGACTTTTAAATTTTTCAACAAATCTACGCACAATTTTGATGTATGCTTAGAATCATTGTCTTGAATGAGTTTAACTTTTCGATTCTTGTATCTTAAAAAATTACAAAATTGATGGCACCACTGTACATAAGCTAAGAACTGTTGACATCCTTTACTTGAACGGTATGAATCAGCGTGTGGTTCCAGGTCCACACACGTTTCAACTCGAAAAGATGTCACCTCGTGAGTACCTTAGGGTAGTGTGTTAGGACCAATTCTTCATCAATGACCTACCAAGCCACTTGACACACACAAGCAAGCTCTTTGCTGATGATCTAAAAATAAAAGCTCAGTTGGAATTCAAGGCGGTGAAATAGTCTTCAAATTGGGTCTTACATTTTTATAAACAATTTTTCAAGATCAAAAAATTACTCTTTTATTTGGTTATTAGATCCTACTGATATTCCTATTTTTTCTAAGTTATTTTTCATTTGCCCTTTTAGCAATCAATCTGTTTCCTTAAAATCCTCTATCAAGGTTTTTTTTGCATTCGTTAAAGGCTTTTACCTTTTTCTCTTTTTTTTAGAATTAACTTCTAATACTCGATCATATTAAAATTTAAAGATATTCCTTCAATTAGAGAATTTTTTTAATAAAAGTAGGAAGTGAATTTAATAAGAGTTAAAATGCGTTTAAATCTAAATAAAATTTTAAGTTAAAGTGCGGCGTTAAAAAATAGACATAAAAAAAATAAAAATAATTAGTTTAATTTTAGTCAAATATATATTAGAAAATTAGAAAAAATGATAGAATGAAATAAATATACAAAAAAAAATCAAAAATCTTTTAAATTAGTTTTTTATTATTAACTTATTTAAAATACGCTATTTTAATAAAAAATATACGCTAATTGAAATTGTATTTTTTTGTTAATAAATTAATTATTAAATTTATTCATAATAGAATTATATGAATCGTCTAGCTAATACACTTTCTTAGTTTGATTCCGGCATTAAAAATGTCAACCAGCACAATACAGCTCAAAAATAAAAATAAAAATTTTGTTAAAAATTCAAATTTTGGCCAGTTGTTTGAGAAGTCTCAATTTTATAACCAGCTAGATGGTAAAAAATAGCAATTCCATATTCACCATATCTTAGCTTTTAAATTTTTTTAAAGTAAAGCTTTAGTATATGCATGAAAATGGTGCCTAAACGCGTTTTGAAAAAAAGCTATGATATAAAAATATATATTAAATATTTTTTAGATCAGAAATTACCAGCTTTAGCTATGAGTTCAGAGTCAACTGATTCAACATCCTTCTACATAGACATTTTGAAAAGCCTCAAAAGTCTAGAACTCGCATCAAACGGTTTGTTTTTAGCATTTAGTCCACTAAGAAAATAAATGCATAACTTTATCTAAGATAGTGAAGAGACTGAGTCATGTTCAAAAATAGCTGAACATAAGCAGCAATTTTGCTTTGAAAGCTCGAATTTAAATAGATTAAAAAAAGATTTGGAAAATGGTTCAATCGAATCAGCTATTGGTCTTTGTGAACTGACAGCCGAATTAGCCAAAGATGAGCAATGTAGGAAGCAACTGGTTCAAGCGGAAATTTTACCCTCTATCAACAATTATTTATCCAACCCTAGATGCACGAATAAATTAAGAATACAAATATGCCGAGCCATTGGCAACTTATGCTACGAAAATGATGATGGTCGATCTGTGCTTCTGAACGCCTGTGGAATAGACAACTTGTTAGAATTGTTGAAATACTCTGGATCTATTGATATGACCAAAGAGGACAATCAAGAATATATCAAATTGATTGTTGTTTCACTTGGATGCCTGCACAACTTTGCCAATGACAATGGTAATTTTATTAGGTAAAGCCAAACTAAAATGAGATTTTGTTCTTTTTTGGCTGAAGAGTTTGTAAGAAAAGCTTTGTATGATAAAAATATCATGTTAGTACTGAAACCATTTGTTAAATATGTCAAATATGATTTAGGAATTTTGATATATCTATTTTCATGTGTTGAAAATTTAATAGAAATTGATGAAGGTAAATGCTAGCTTTTAATTTGTGGTGCAAAAACTGGAATTAATTGTTGTTTTCCATAAAGGAAAGAACCAATTTTCTCAAGAGAAAATTGCTCTCGAGTTATACAATCAAATAGATTTGAACATACTGGAAAATTTGGACTCTTATGTAGAGGATTTTTTTCGAATTTTGTCTTCCATTAATGAGATAAGTATGATGAAGAGATAAAAATTTTAAAGAGCAAAAATTTTTTATTTTGATTATAAGATAATTCCAGAGATTTGTTATGCATGACCAATTTTATCGAAATAGCTGTCGATTTTGTCCAAAAAAATGTAAATGACGATGATTTGTTGAGAAGTTTTGGGTCATTTTTGACTAACTTATTGGCTAATGATGACAATATAGATATGATTTATAAGTATAAAGATAACTTTATTCTTGACACAGCTATAGAATGGCTGGATAAATTCCACAGTGAACAGCTTTATTTAGCATCGGCAGTTATAATTGCCAATTATATGCGCAATGGTAAGCTAAATGTTTTATTAAAATGTTTAAAGATTAAATTTTTTCCAAGATTCAAAAGCAATGGAAGTGGTCAGGCACAAAAATCAGCCTCATGTAAGAATAATAAACATACTCAAAAAGTACAACAAATTCGGCAGTGATGCAACTCTTCAGCAGATTAACATTTCTCATAGTCTTTTGTCAACTTTGAAAAATTTCTGCATTGCTGGTAATTTTTAGCTCATGGTTAAATTAAAATTGGTAAATTAAACCACTTTCAATAGCAAGCTCTAAAGAAGAACTGCTTAAACACCAAGTAATTGAAGTAGTGGTTGAGTTTTTAAGTTATGAAAATTTGGAAGTTCTGTGGAAAACAGTTGCTATAATTCGACTTTTGGTCAAGCAATGTAGCGAGAATGATGGTCTTGGTGTGATATTTAGAGATGAATTATTGGAAAAGCTTGACAAGATCGCCAATAATCCCCAGGAGCATCCGGGTTTGGCCGGTGAGTCTTCACGTCTGTGCTGCTACTTACCTATCGCAGCTAAGAATGAGAAAAATATGGAAACATACTGCAAATATAATTTTATCAAAATAGTTTGTAAACAATTGGTTAGTACTCATGTAATAATGATAAACGAAGCACTTTTGGCAATTAATGTCCTTGTGGCTATTACATATAGTAAATATTAACTAATTAAAATGATTTTTTTTAAATTATTAATTTTGTCTCCTAGGAGTTTGTTGTGACAAATTAAAAGGATCATGTTTGAATGAGAATTTAGTCACTTTGTTTGAAAAAGAATCGCTGGCTATGGAAATTAAAATAAATGCATTTAAGTTATTTAAGATTTTGTTCGAAAAGAGTATTATTAAAATTATTAAATTTTTAATATAATGGTTTTAAATTTTTTTTGTAGGTGATTTTTTTTCTGTAGAGCAGCTAGAGCAGTACTTGAAAATATTCAATCGAATGAAAATGAGCCAAAACAATGAACTAACAAACGCTTATCTAAATCAGTTAATTGATTTATTGGACAATACTATTTAATTTTTAATTTTTTTTCTACAATAAACTATTTAAATCGGTTTTTAAATTTATGTTTAAAACTATTTGCCAGAATTAAAACTCTGGTTTTTTATTTTTTAAAATTTATTTTATATAAAAATAGTGCAGCTTTAAAAAAAGTTAAGAAAAATAGTTTAGAATTTTATCAGTAATGGCAGATTAAGCAAAAGTTTAATTTATTTCTGGTAAAACTAGTGGTTCATAATTTTTGTTAACTTGACCAGCCGAATCGGTGTTGTAAGGCAGTCCGTTTATATAAGGCTTATTGTTGTCTTTAAGCATTCGCTCAAGCTGATTAATAGTATGTTCATTTTTTATGAGTCTATCTTGGAGTTGATGTCTCTCGTAGCCTAAATTACCCAACACAGAGTCTTTCTCAATCAACATTTCCTTTATCTTTTGATTTTCATTTAGAACATTGTTGTGAATTTTGCGCAAGCTATTCAGCTCATTGGTCAACCCAATGACTGCCTCATTCATTTTTATCGATTCTTCATTTCGCTGAAATTGATCGGTGGTTTTTAACTTTTCCAATTCCAATGCCAAACGCTTTTGCTTAGCATTTACTTGGGACAATTGTTTGGCTAGCAAATCATTCTCGCTACGATAGCCATTGATGTAAGTCAGTAGTTGTTTGTTCTCTTCGTTCAAGGCCTCGGTTTGTTTAGTTTGGTTCTTAAGCTGTTCCATGAAAGCTTTATTCTGTGTTTGTAGTTCTTTGAGTTTGGTCAACATCTGTTGTATCTTGTTCCGGCTGTCCAATTCGAGGGCGTCTTTCTCAGCTTTTAGAAGAGTGAATCTCTCGTGCAACATGGCAGCATTGGCCTCGGATTTTCTCAAGTCAGCACTAGTTGTGTTAATTTTATTGCTCAAAAATTCTATCTTGTCCTCAGCGGCTTTGCTCGAAGCTGAAGTCTCGGTCACCCTGGAGTTCAAGCGGGACAGCTCTTTTTCCAAAGAGTCTTTGGAATAGAGCGTTTTGGTTAGATCCTCTTTGATCAGAGCCCCTTCTCTCATTGTTTTTTCTAGATTTTGTTTGGCTACAAAATACTTTTCTTTCAAAAGCTCGACCTCATTTACCAAACCCTGGTTTTGGTTTTTCAAGTCTTCATTATTACGGGTCAGCTGATCGATCATTACTCTCATATCATGGTCGGAAAGCTTGAATTTTTCCTCTAACTTTCGGTATTCTTCGATCAATTTTTTTGAGTTTTCATACTCGCGGATCAACTTGTCCAATTCGTTGCGTAGCGCCTGATTGTCCTGTTCCAATGTGGTGTATCTATTTTTTATTTCTCCTAGTCTGTTCCGAGCCAAATAGAGCAATTTGTCATGTTTTTCCTGCAATTTGCCAAGCTCATTGCCCAAGTTGGTGTTTTCTTCGGTAAGACGCTCATTTTGGAACCATAGATCATAATTTTCGGCTTTCAATTGAACAGCCTTGTTTACTGGTGGTTTGCCAAGATTGATGTTCGAGTTTCTGTTGACCACATCGCCTATATTGCCTCCCCTAGAGTTACCACCTATTTTATACTCCAGGTCGGCGAACTCGTCTCTATTATCGACCATTTTCTAAAGAAAAAAGCTAGCAAAAATTAATAAGATACTTTCATTAGGGAAATTTTTTTCTTATATCCACTCTACAGTTTGCCAAAAAGATTTAGATAAGATAAGTATACGGTCAAATATTTAAAATTGGTAAACATTTATCCAGTGTATAAAAAATAAAAGCTCAAACATTCTAAAACAATGCGCTTCCATTTTCTGTATTTAATAATTCCAACAAATAAATATTAACAAGAAAATATTTTTTCATAAAAATGAAAATGTCACCAACGACAACCGAATTATTTTTCGCTTTGAAAAAAAAATAAATCTCAGCATTGAGATTCCAATTCATATGCAATTATTTTAAACATAGAAGCTAACAGGTAGATATTTACTTTACCAATTATTAAGTTGTAAGATTAAATTTGGAAAATAAATTTCGCCTTAAAGGCTGTATTGGGATGAATTTCCGTCTGAAAAAGAATAATTAACAAAACAAAAATTGAATGAATTAAATTTTTGCAAAAAATAAACCTTTTTATTTTATATTTGGTTTATTCTAGAAGAATTATAATCTGAAAAGTGCACACATAACTTTTGATAACTTTTAATCATGGCATTGTTTGTTATATTAATTTAATTAATAAAATAATTTTTTTTAGATTAATTTATTTAAAAAAATATTTTTATTTCAAAAAAAATGTCCTTTATTCGACCATTGTTGACGATCAAAAACGCTCAGTCTCAATTTAGATTAATTAGTAGAAGCATGGCAACCGAGATGTCATTTACCTTTGCCTCCCCAGCGCAAGTAATTTACAACCAAGCCAAAAATGTCAAGCAAGTTGATGTGCCGTCATTGAGTGGCTCATTCGGTATTCTGGCCAACCATGTACCAACATTGGCCGTGTTGAAACCAGGCATTGTCACAGTGACAGAGACTGAGGGCTCAGTGAAGAAATTTTTTGTCAGCTCCGGTTCAGTAGCGGTCAACGCCGACTCTAGTGTTCAAGTGTTGGCCGAAGAAGCCTTCGCAGTCGAACAATTGGACTTGAAAGCCGCGCAAGAACAATTGGCCGAAGCCCAGCGATCCTTGAGCTCAGCCAGTTCTGAAGTCGAAAAAGCCGAGGCCCAAGTCGCCGTCGAGACTGCTGAAGCCGTCGTCAGAGCCATCCAAACCGGCATCTAAATCAAAGAATTTATCTTTAAGATTAAAAAAATAAAACTAGTTTATCTTTTATTTTTTCTATTTTCAAAAAAAATGCCAATCTAAATTAGAATCATTTCTGCCACTTGGACTTATCATGTCTTTTGAATAAAGAGTTAACAAAAAACAAAGCTATATTTCTATTGATAGCCCTTTGGCTGTACTTTTGGATTATTTAATCATATAAATCGATATTTATTAATAAAGTGAAATCTTAGCTGACAAAACTTGATATAATTTTGGTAATTTGAAACCTTTCCATAGTATTTAAGCCTTTGTTTATATATGTAAAATATATATTAATGATTAAGGATATATTTTACTCTTGTTCCAATTGCTAATCCATATTTAATATGGCTTAATTTTTACGTAATATAGAAATTAGTCCTTGGCAATTATGAGTGAAATATTAAAGCTTTTTACTAATTGCTTAGCTAATTTTTTAAAAACAATTTTAATAATTAAATTTTATGTAATATCGAGTAAAATGAAGTTAATCGTTGAGATTATTATATGTACTATGATTGATGGATGGGGTATTAAATTGCTAAGTGGACATTTAAGCAGCGAAATATCAAGTTTAATTAATAGCTATATCAATCATTTAATATAAAAGTGCTTTTAAGACAAATTTTTTTTTTCTCTTTTCGTTTTACAGAGCTAATTCGCCCTAAGCTAGTAGCTTTTATGTTTCTTTTAATTTACTTGTTTATTTAATCTGTATTCCAGCTCGATTTGATCCCGCAAGTAATAAAGTAAAAGTTATTTGTATAAATTTATCATTTATTCGGATCAATATCTGGCTGTTTATGAAAAATCGATCCTGGTTCCTATGATAGATTGTTCAAAGCAAAAACCTGGATTTTAATCAAGCCGTAGACCAGCACTACGAATGTAGTCACTTTTTTAAATGCTTACGCAAGCTTTGACAAGGTAAAACTAAATTCTATTCAAATAAAATACAAAATCTGATTACCTTTTTATAAAATTAAAATTTATTTTTCACTTTGAATAGGCACTTAAATTAATTCTATTGTGAAAATTAGCTTTTTAAATTTTAGTTTTTAAACTTAAGGCTATTTTTTTTGAATACTTTGTTATTTACCTGGCTTCTCTCTTTGTTCAACATTAGATCAAAATTAAAATTCACAAAACACAACAATAAATTTAATTATCTTTTTTGAGATTTTTAATTCAAGAATAGCGCTGCCAAGCATACATTTTTTATCTTTAAGTTCATTTTTCCCCAAAGGATTTTCACTCGTGTTGTCAGCTGCAGCTGCTTTTTGTTTCCACCATAAAATCATGCGGATGGAAAATATTTTTTTTTTTTGGCAAGAATTTAGTATTTATTGGCGGAAATTCGGCAACTAGTTTCTCCAAATGAGAAAATTAATTTGGGTCAGGATAAGGAATGAAATAGAGTTTATAGAAAAAATAAAAATTTAATTGTCAAAAATTCAAAAATGATAATTAATTGTAATAGCATTTGGGATTTTAAAAATTCATTTAGCAAGCTTGTTTTTAGTAAAGGTAATACCGGGTAATGAATAAATTTCATGAATTTTTTGTTTGTTTATCATGGCTAGAATAATATTAGCAGTCGAATATTAATTAATATTGCAAAAAAAAAATTAGTATTTTTATTCTAGTAAGGACTGAAATGATTTATTAACAATCGAAACCAAAGCCCAAAAAATAAACAGTTTTTTTTGGCTCTCTTATCAAACCAATTTTTCTTAAAAATCTCATTTCCATAAAAAACAAAATTTTTTTTTGCTATTTTTTTCTCTATATTTGCTCGCTTTGTAAATATAAATTGTTAAACTAGCAATGTGTGCTTCGATAATGATATGTTTTCTTAAGAAATAATAATTATGCTAGTTTTGGCAATTGAGTTTTGTGGTGCTATTTATGGTTCGGCGAGTCCGCAACAATTAATTAGATATCCCATCATAGTGAACAACTGCTATCTTTAAATTAGCAATTCTCATTCGAACATCTTAATTTTGGCTAAAAGCCTATTTTAATTAATTACTTAAGTTATCTCTGTGGAATTTTCTTTTTTTTTTTATTGTGTTTACATAAACTTGGTTAAATTGTTTTTTGATAATTAAAATTTCCTTTAATTTCATAGACGCTCAATTAAGTCGCAATCTTTAAAATTTTATTTTAATCAAGAGTCATTTAGGCGGCCCAGTACTTGTTAATTAACTAATCTTCAGGGAGGCTCTATTTCAAAACCACCACCAGATCCCCAAAGATTTAAATCAAACAAAAAATTATCTAAAATTAGATTCGGGGAAATTCGACTATCTTTCAAAGCTGTAAGCAGTTTTGCTTTTAATTATCAAGATAAGTAGTTTTGCCCTATGGGACTGTCAGAATCACATGAATAAAAATTATATAATTTTTTTTCCGAATTAAATAGTTTATTTCATTGCTTTAGTTTTAATTCAAAATAAAATCTAATTTATAAAACTTGTCTTATTTAATCTAGGAAATGATAGAGTATTAGACAGGAATATTGACTAAATAAAATTGCTTTAGACAATAATTAATATTTTTTATTCTATATATTTATTTTTATTTATTGATAATGGTAAAATTGCACTAAAAATAAGAGAAAAAATTTCCTCAAGGGTTTAAACAAGTCATGATAATTGATTTCGCCAGCCGCGCCTTTATTGTAGCGGATTTAGTGCTTCCGCTTGCATGATAAACTTTTCTTTTATCAATTACTTGCACAATATATCTACTAATAGAGACTTGTTTTAAAAAAATATCTAATTAAAAAATTGATCATAACTTTTTTTTATATTTAGTTGAAAAAAAATTAATTCTATAAACTCTTAAAATGGTTGTTTAAACAATTTTTCAAGTCTTAGCGACTAATTTTAAGCTAATAAAATAAAAAAAAAACGTTTAAGAACCGTAAATTTGGGTTAAAATTTAATAATTTAAAAATATTATTTTTTCAAATCAATGTTGAATTCGAGTGATTTTGAGAATCAGCTCAGAATGCTATTCATATTATACAATCTAGATTGTTTTCTATTTCAACAAGCTCTCATTCTTTGGAAAACTAATTAATAACATGCTTTTTTCAACTCAAATTAAAATAAGAATACAATTAGAGAAACACCTCAATGAATCTTGTTGAAAATTTTAATTGAAAAAATATTTAAATTCAGGCTAGATTTAGATATTTATTATATCAAATGATTAGAATAGGAAGTTTATTCAAAACGGAACAATGGTAGTAAAGATAAAGAATTCCTTTTTGAAAAATAGCTTTCATTTACTGTGCTATCGTAATTATGTAAAGGACAACTCAAAGTATGGCTTGGACGATGACCTAAAGCGGTTGTCCAACTCTTTTCCGAATTTGTACAACCTGGATGTAAAGCAGCCAGAGCCGGAAAAGGAGACAAAAAATAGGTCTCGGTCAGCTAATGGTGCATGCGAAAACTACGAGACCCAGAAACCTGTCAAAGCCCATCAGTCTTTGAAGACTCTAAAGCAATTGAAAAAAAAAAACGAAGCCAACAATATGAGCGACAAAACACGCTCAAAATCGTCACAACCAATTTTTAATGACTCAAGTAAGTCAAAATCTAAATTGGAAGAGCCCAAGCCGTCCATCAATTTGACCAAGAACAAAAACAGTGCTCTATCTAGTCTTCGTTTGTCAAAAAAATTTCAAGTACTCAAGCGTCAATCTAAGCCATGTTCAGAAGTAAACACCTCAAATGCCAACTCTTCTATATTTACCACAAGCTCAATTTTGCAAAACCCTCGCAAGCGATACGACACGTCCGGTGGCGAGAAGAAAGCTGTCCGTTTTGCTGATTCTTTAGGACTCGAGCTGGAAAATGTAATCACCCTAAACAACCATTTAGATTGCCAAATGAAGTATATGCGTCTCTCAAAAGCCTCTCAAATATACCCCCAGTTGGTCTATGCTGAAAGACAATTTGGTCATAATTTTCCCCAAGCTAACTACAACTATGCCAATGCTCAAAACATTGAATTCATTAGAAGTGATTTAGACACATTTGCCAAGCCTAATATTCACTTGGTAGATTATAATGACAGCAAAATAGATAATCAATATTTAAATAGGTTCAATCATGTTAATGTGGTAAACTATGCTGAGCCCAGAGTTTATTCGAATGGCTCGAATTATTGCCAAGTTTATGATGATATAAAAAATTATGTGCCTGGTAATGTCGTTGATGTAAATAAGCCGATCAATTTGTATTACTCATTCAATAATGACAATAATAACCTTCACAAAATCTCTATTACCACACGTCTGAACAATGGTAAACTTGAATCAGAAGTTTAATCAGAAAAACAATAATTCTATACGCCGATTTTACCCGGTTTTTTGCCATGTATTATTTAATAAAAAAAAATATTTCTTTTATTTTTTTAAATAAATTTGTAAAATGTAATGTTGATTATTAAAAAATTATAAAATTCTTTGTATTTTTAATTGTAAAAGTATTTTTTTTATTTTTAAAACCGAAGAAATAAATTCTTTAAACAAATAAATTTTTGTTGGAAAATATTGATTTTGAAAAATGGTACAAGCATTATGAGTTTTCAAGAGTCGGATCAGCTGTAAAAGATAAGGCAAAATAATTAGCAATATAAAATTTTTACACTTATTTAAAAATCATTAATATTCTTTATCTATTTAAAAAGCAATTAACCCACTTTGGCCCAAAAGATTAGTTAAACAGGAGCATAGACTGAAAAGGTGAGCTTTTCGAGGGTTTATAAAAAAATTCAGCACTTTGGTAAATAAAAACAGTTTCAAGCACCATATCATTAAAATGGTTTAGGTAATTAGTGACTGATTTTAAAAGTTGAAATAAATAAACTTAAAATGACTAACAACATAATTTTGGGCGCATTGAAACCAGCACTTAATAAGCTTTTGAATCTCGATTGCGTGGATATATTTGTCTCGAGATGCTCGAGAATTTATATCTTATAATTTTCAAAGTTTATAAATCAAATTTAAAAAGAAAACAAAGATAGTTAATTTTAATTTAATCTTTGAAAAAGTTAGTAACTAATGAACAAACTCGTGACAGCTTAATCAGTGTGATGTTTGCTCTAGGAATATACTCTAATTGGTCATTTGACATAATCGGCTAATTTAGTTGATAAATTCACTTATTTTCAATTTTTTTTCTAAATTAGTATTTATTTTTTCAAATAAGAAAAAAAAAATACATATTTATTGCCATAGAAACAGGATATTTTTTAAAAACAATTTTTAAAAAAATCCAATATTTTTTTAAAGCTTGCAGATTTTGATTGAATAATTATAAAATTTAAAAGTAAAAATAAAAAAAAAAGTTTGATTAAATTCCTATCTCAAAGAGAGTATACATTAGAAAAGTTTATTTTTTTTGAGATTTTATACCTTTAAAAAAAACAATTTCCAATTTCCCATCATAAATCTTTTCGTGTTTAAACAACTTTAAATGTGTCTAAGGATTAGGATCAATCCAGCCAATTAATCTTTTTTTGTTAATAAAATAATTTAAACATTTAGGTCGAGATCTAACAAAAAAAAAATTAAAATTTTATTAACTAATTAATGAAGCACTAAAAATATTATTTTGTTTTGTTAACACTTGAATATAAAGAGAGAGCACCGCTTCACTGAAACACAGTTTGTCGTTAAGCACATTATGATTAGTGAGAGTGAACCAAAAGAGCTTAGGCAAAAAGTTGAATTAGCACCGGGTCTAAAATCGGAAATGAACCAATCTTTAGATAGTTTAAAGGCGAAAAAAGTTCGCAGGGCAAGAAATCGGCACGGAATGACCAAGTCCTACAATTTTAACATAAATCTCGCGCTGGACTACACATGTCATAGATTCAACGGTGACAACAACTCCATTAACTTTTGTGGCAAGTGCAATTCTTGCCAAATTGTCAATCAACTCAATAGTTTGAAACAATGGTTCGATCGAGCCAGCCACCTGACCCACAAAGCCTTCCTAATAGGCCTCATAGTTCGAATAAACAATATCAAAATTTATAAATATTTGAATGATTTACTCAAACCGCTGACCGAATCCAAGGACTACATTTATGCCAGAAACAAATTTTTGCCATCATGCGACGAAGATCACATGAAAGCAACTAATAATCGTTGCTTGGACAATGAATATGTGAATAAGCAAATAAATGCCACATGGAATTGGTACTCTAACTCAACCAATTACATTAAGCTTAATTTCATGCTAAGTCTACTTAACAAATGTGACCAGGCCCTCATTTTTATAATGATACTCAAATTAAAATCTATCTTGGAGACGCATAATCCTTACTCTGAATCGGCCCAGAGCAGCTATGAAAGCGACTCGGAGCTTGTCTTTGACGCATATGATGACGAGGAGGACTATGAAGAGGATCTTGAAGTGAAAAATATCATCAAAAAGGACCAAGAGCAGTCAATTAATGATTTAAAATACATAGATTTTATTAGGTTGGTCGAGTTTCAAAGATTTTTAATTTAATTTAATTTAATTTAAACATTTCATTTAGACTTTTACCAGTGCATTTATCAAAATCTATTTTATCAAGCCTAAGTAAAAAGAACTTGTATAATTGTTTATTTGTGTGCAAATATTGGTGTAATTTGATCAAAGAAGTTCACAAAGAGGGCTTTTTGAACAAGATTTTGGCTGATGATATGATGCTTTTAAAGGTAAATTAATAAAAATAAATTTAAATAAAAAAAAAAAGATTTCAATAATTTGAATAAAATTTAAATTTTTAAAAAAAATTCTAAAATAAATATTTGATCTTTAGGGAACTTCTTCGAAAGGAATAAATCCGAGATATGCCAATAATGTGGATGTTAAGGTTCCAAATTTGATCCCTGGCACTTATGAGATTATTCGAATTCCGGACGAGAAAGTCTTTCGTTCGGCCTTTAAAAGTGAATGGAACTGGACCAACGCTTTCCAAGGTTATGAAACAAGAAATGTAATTATGGAAGAGAGAAATGTTTTTTGTGGACCGTATAATGTCCTTTTGTTAAAAGAAAAAAAAGACCCTCATAGAGTGTCTCATTTTAATGGCAACAATTTTGTCGCTTTTGGCTCTTTTGACAAAAAAATCCGCTTCATTGACCTAAAATCGGCTAGTGAGAAGCACGCCACCATACAAGGACATGCTGGCTCAATCAAATGTATTCACATTTGTGAGGCTAAGAAAATAGTCATTACTGGTAGTTATGATACAAGTATTAGGCAAGAGATGACCAAAATATTATGACTTAATTTTACATTTTTTTAAATTAGAGTTTGGTCTATTGAAAATGGTAAATGTTTAAGAATATTCCAAGGACATCAGCAGACTGTCAATTGTGTATCAATGGACGATGAACGAGATAGAGTCATATCTGGAAGCGGAGACAAGACTTGTAGAGTGTGGAATTTGAACAAAAAGAAGTGCTGGAGAACGTTCAAACACGCGTATCAAATAAACTCGGTTGCCATAGGTGAAGAAATTTGCATTTCTGGAGGCTCAACCGGAAAATTTAAAGTTTTTCATTTGCAAAGTGGAAAACTAATTAAAGTAAATATTTAAACTTTCAATTATATAATGTTTAATTGTATAAAATGAGATCTCTTTGGTTTTGCTAAGATATATTAATTATTTGGATAGAAACCCTTGAAACAAATAACTTAATAAAACGATAAATGAATGATTGTGTAAAAAATTGAGTAATTTAGGAAAAAATTTTGCTTTGTTTTTTTGTAATGTATTGAATTAAGTCATTTGGATTATTACATAATTTTTTCTTTATTTGAGAATTTAATTCCAACAATCTAATTAGAGAATTTTTTTTTAAAAAGAATAAAAAATTTATAACAATTTTGAAAATTTTGAAAAATGAGAAATGAGTGAAAAATTAAAATAATTCTTTTAAATTAATCTTTCAAAAAATTTTTTCAATTCTTCTCTTAAATTTTAAAGCTTAATTTTATCTAAATGGCAATAAATTTTTATTTTATGTCGTAGCTTCAATCTAAACTTGATTGAAAATGAAACTTTTTTATATAAATTTTCGAAAAGATTATTTAATTAATTAATTAATTAATTAGAAAATCGAAAATTATCAATATTATTATGCTTTATTAAATTCGTCTTTTTATTCATTAAAATATCAATTTTGTTTGTTTGGAAAAAATTATTTGACACAAATTTAAATAGACACAACTAAAAAACATAAACAACAATATTATTTTTAAAATTTATTTGATTTTTTCTAGTTGTTTTTCAACAAAAACAAATTAACAAATCTCGTTTTGTTAAATCTTGATACATATAATAAAAAATTAGATCAATTTAACTAAATAATTAAGAACATTTTGATTGTTTTATTTAATTATTTACTTTGATTAACCTATTTTATAAATGATCATCTAGTTCTTACAAAAAGTAGAAATGTCTGACTATTAAAATAAAATCTTTAAGCTACTCTAGTTTTCTTATTTGAACTATTCTAATTTTTATATTTAAAAAATAAATAAAAATTAATAAATTGTGTCAATATTATAAAATTTTAATAATTAAGACAATATCTGCTCATATGGGTCCAGTGAATAGCATCAAGTTTGATCGTTGGCATATTTTAACTTGCAGCTCTGACGGATATGCTCTTGTTTATAGCACTCAGGGCAAGCACAAAAATTGTATGGCAGCAATGAGACATCCTAAGTAAATTTAGCAAAAGTAACTAAAAAAAGTTATATTTATCTATTTATCTTTTCTAAAAAGAGAGGTATTATGCTTGGAATTTCAGTATTTAAGAGCTATAACGGGATCAGCAGATGGCAAGATCAGAATATGGAGCATTTTGAGTGGTGAATGTCTGAGAGTAATGCGTGGTAACAGCCAATGTGATCCAATCTTGTCAATGTGTATAGTAGAGAATCGAATTCTGTTAAATACGGAATATAATATGATAATGATGGAATTTGAAATAGTGCAGTTTGATTATGAATCTTCAATGACCAATATAGTTGATAACCATGATGAAATAATTGCCGAGGAACTTAAAAGATCCATGAGTATGCTCAGAAAATCTCGAAATTACTCTCAGATAAGGGCTTCACGATCAGAATTAGTAGCTACACCGAATGTTAAACTATTCAATGATGACAGAAAATCAGTGTTGGATCACAGTGCCAGACCTATTAGTGCCAAAAATTTGAAAGAAGCCAATTTAGTCCACAAAATAACTTCCAAACCACTGAACATAACTCGAAATTCGGTCGGAAACATTTCCGATTTCGGTCTTAAAAAACGCGAGTCTTTTGTCCAAGCCATAAATTATGCCATCACTTCTCAGACCACTTTAAGCGGTATTTCCAATCGAGCAACTGTCCTGTCTCACACAAATCCCAACCAGACCATTTTTAAAGACAAAAGGATTGACGAAGCTCGTCAAAGATTTCAACGTGAATTGGAAATATTCAAAAGTCGAACCACTGATTTGGACGAAACCAAGCAGTATCTAAGAGAACAGCTTAAAGAGATTAAACAAATTGAACAAAGTACGCCATCGAACAATGGTTCACCAGATATCCAAAGAGAAAAAAATATGTTCGATACAAAATCTTGCATTGATGCAAGAGTTCTTGAACATATTGAACCTCAGGATATAACCAATTCAGATAGTAATGTTAATCGGCCTACCTCATCACCAAGTCGGGTAGATACAAAAACAAAAATTCGACTAAAACAAGAGGAATTAAAATTGATAAAAAACTTTGAATTAGAAAAAAAATTTGATATTTTATTTAATGGTTCAGAGCCGAAACTTGATCGAAAGGGAAAAAGTCAAAAAATAGTCTCTAAAATATTCGAGACCAGAGAGCAAAATTCAGCTACTTTAGAAATGCATCCTATAAATATAAAAAGCAAAATACCAAATCCGAGAATAGTCAGTCCAGTAAAAATAGATCACAAAAAAGAGCCAGTCAAAAAAGAATCAATGAACAGAAGCAAATCTGCATTTGTCTACGAAAATCAGAAAGAATTTGTACCAATATTCTATCGTCCCAAATCAAATCTGCTTAATCGTCCGCCAAAACCCTTGGGTGGAATAATTGAAGTCAATAAGTTTATTGCTGGTGATCAATTAAACTTAATGACCAATAAACAAGTGGATAAGATAATGGATACTTTGCATGCTTCAAGTTTGATTCCAAAAAAGAGCAGAGAAGCGATTAGAGAGGACTTTTACAAACAATTATGGACTCTTAAGAGTAAAGGTATTTACCATGGAAGTTTACTGGCTAAACCTAAATCAATTGCGCCTGAAATAAGAGAATAAATTTTTATTACCGGTTTTTTTTATTTTATGTAAATACTATAATAATAAACATTTAATATTCTTTTTCATTTTATAGTTCAACTTCAATGCTCATGTCAGTTACTAATTAAATAATAAGAATTATAAAAAAATTTCCATTCAGGTGTTTGCTTTGGTAATCATTCATGTTAAGTACCTTGTTATTATAATATTCTAAACTAAACCAATATAAATTTTTTAAATACTTTTAATGCAGATTTGTGACTATAAATCTTTATCATTTAAAAAATGATAAATTGAAAAGAAGAGCTTCTAAAAGACCTAATTATTATTAGTTAAACGAGCTGTAGATCGGCTCGTTAGAGCTTTAGTTTCAGACTTTGAGTTTAGAACAAGAATTTTTAAAATTCCAAGTCAAATTTGACTTTGGCTTTGGAAAAAAAAAGTATAAACCTAAATTAAAGATTAAATTTAAAGATTGAATGAGTAAAATAAAATTATCATTTTAACTAAAAATCTCGGTTGCCTTATACTGCTGGGCATATATGCTGCTGTTAGGTGATTTCGCTATTTCATAATTTGATAAAGGCACTGTTTGACCAAATGATGCAATGTTCAAATTTATCAGGACCTTTCGCTACTAGACTCATACTCTTTCGTTTTGACCATTTTCCCATTAAATTGCTGTACCTGTTAGTTCACTGTTTTTCCGATTCCGCTCTTACTCAGTTTTCTTTGGACTAAGCGCTCACTTGCGGTAGGATATTCGATAATGCAAACCTTTTTAAATTCCTCAGAATCCGCTTTTTGCTTTTGCCAAGCATGGCCAATATTTTTTTTGATTACTTTTATTGCAGATTTGTGACTTTAAGTCCTTAATCATTTAAAAAATTATAAATTGAAAATAAAAGCTTGTAAATGACGTATTTAGTTTAAATATGTAGCTATACTTCAGACTCAATGGCACAATTCGATGCATGAAACATAATATATCAGAATTCTTTTAAGATAACTATTTAACTATTGCTTCGTTTTTTTTTAAATTCTTGCACTCATAAGATAAAAAATATCATTATTTTATTAGATTTTAAGCTATCACTAATAATTGATTAATGTTAAATTGTTGTCATATTTCTGAAATTGAGATTGAACCATGAATTAACCATGACATCAACCTCACATATTAGTTTAACACTAGAAAGCCCGGCTGATTAATTACAAAAATTTCAAATTAAAATATCAAAAGAAATAGAAAAAAATCACTTAAAATATGATTAGAAAATTTAAGTATTACAAGCTGAATTTAAGTTTCTTTGATTAATTTTAGATAACTTTATTTCTTTGAGATAATATTCAAGTTTATATTTTTTAAAAAGGGGTTTTAAAAACCCCTCGGGCTTTCTAGTGTTAAAACACTTTTACAAAATGTTTGATTATTTAAATCAATAAAATAAATTTAAAAAGGTTATTTAATCTTATTTACTGTTGACACAAGTAATCAAAATGATTTTTAATGAAATCATAAACAATCATTTTCAATTTTTAGTAATCTGGTAAAAGAGTAAATAAAAAAAAGGAAATTAAGTAAAAGTTTTTTTCAAAAAATTTTAAAATAGTTTTTATTTAAAAAATAGTAACAATTATACCACTATCTTTAAAACAATTTTTGTCAAATATTTTATAATTCCGAAAAAATCAATTTCTTCGTTTGAAAAAAAATTAAAAAACTTGTAAACAAAATTTAAACTAATCATTTGTGGATAGAAATAGGTTGTAAAAAAAAAGGCAATCAAAAGTAATAAAAAAATCAATCCCACAAATTTTGGTGGATATTTACTGGTTATTTTATTCAAAGGAATTCCCAAAAATTTTGCATAATACCTCCTTAGTAAATTTTTAAATAAAAAAATTTAACTAATTATTAATTAAATTAGATTACATCTTAAGTATTTCAGGATAATTCGTAGTTAATTTGAGGTACTGATCTAATAGTATCATTCTTTCATTCAAAAATTCTCGATCAAAATTATTGCCAAAAAATCTTCTATCAGGAAATCTATTGATTTTTATATTAAATCTTTTAATAATGTTATTTAAACTAAGGAAATCATCATAGCGACGTTTTACAATCCATTTTTCACCATCTAAATTTACCGATATATGAAATACATAAAAATAGGAAACAAATTAAAAATGTATTTAGTATTTATTATTGATTTAAAAGCTATACTGTATGTTTATCTCCAGGTATGTTGAGTATTTCAAAATCTATGACATCAATATTGAGCCTATACTGACTTAATGTGCAATTGGATAACATTTGATGATTTTAATAACTGAAAAATTTTATTTATAATATCTCTTTATTTTATTTATAAATTCTTTTTACAAAATAAAAAGAGAACTATAAAATGTTAAAATAGAAAAAGAATCATTAAAATTATCATTTTTAGATTGATTCAACGAATCTAATTTAAAAAATATACTTATCTCATGTAAGATAAAGATTACATATTTAACAGCTTTAAAATATCATTTTTAGATAAGTCTCCAATTCATAAAAAAATTATAAGGTATTAAAGAATATTATTGCATAATTGATAATTACTCTTGGTATTCAAATATTCACATAATATCATAATTTTTTTCTGATATGTTTTACTATATTTTTGTCAATCGAAAATATCTTCAAATATCTTTATCAATAATCTCATCTAAACACATCAGACTTAAGTTGATCGTATTATTTATTTATTATAATAAATACTAGGGTCATCCCAGAATAGTCTACAAAAATTTTTTCAGATTTACTTTCAGCTAATGATCGTCATAGTTTTTTCTACATTTGATTCCAAACAATTAAAGATTAATACAAAATGTTTTAAAAAAATTTGGATAATTTAATTGCTGTTTTTTTGTAAATAAAAAAATAATAATTTTTAAATGACTTACAAATTTACTTTTTTGAAAAAACCGGAAAGAGCATTTTTGAGCTCATTCTATTTCTTACAACATTGAAAAAGTGTTTTTTAGTTAACTGCTGTATCAAAATTTGTTTTCAAGTTAATATTTACCGTCAGATAATTGACCATGGAAATTTTTTCCCTTTTAGTTAAACAACTTTTTCATACCATGTTAAACAATTTGGTTCATCGAAAAAAAATCACCATATTTTTTATTTAAAAAAAAAAATAAAAGAAAAAATAAGATAAAATGTAAATTTTATTTTTTATTTTAAAAACTAAAGACTTGTTTTTGAGATTTTTAACTTAATATCTTCAGTACTAAATTAACATAAACCCTCACCTGAGCTTTGGAAAAAAATTCATCTTAAAAAACATATATACGCGCTTTTGAAAATCACATTTAACTAAATTTAGCCATAGATATTGACGGTAAATTTCATTCGATTCTTGGATATTATTTCACTTAAAAAATATGTTCAATTGAGTTTAAAATGACCAATGCTGGTCTAACAAATACACCAGTAAATCATTGAATAAAAATCTCATTCTAATCGTATAGATTAAATAGGATATGATTTTAATTGATTTAGTGAAATAATAAATAAAATATGTATCTTGTTTAAAATTTAATTGTAAAGCTTTGGTACGTTACTCTAATTAACCAAATATTATACAATGTCTGCCGCAAAAGGATTACTTAGCTTACAAGAAGAAGATATGACCAAGATAATTGTGGCCTCAGCACATTTGGGCTCACAAAACTTGGATTATCAAATGCAACAATACATTTTCAAGAGAAAAACTGATGGTGTTAGTTTGTTCAACATTGGAAAAATGTGGGATAAATTGGTTCTTGCTGCTAGAGTCATTGCTTCAATTGAAAATCCAGCCGATGTTTGCATTATCTCTGCAAGACAAGTTTCTCAACGTGGTGTCTTGAAATACGCCAGATATACTGGTAATTATTTTTTTTTTCAATCTATTAAGACAAACGGAATATGATGAGGTTATAAAGTGTCCAGGCCACTGAAACTTTCGCTGATGTATATCTTATTTTTAATTTTCTGATTCCATTTTGTCTTAAATGAGAATACAACCGTCTTGATTTTATTTCTAAAATTGAATCAATGAAGCAATTAATTCTCTAAATTAGGAGAAAATTTACTCTTTCTAATGTTCTGGTCAGTTTACCTGAACATAAAAGTAAATTTTGTGCAATTAAATAATACGCCATAGACCAGCTTTTACCAAGATAAATCTAAATTCTTGGTGAATTCCTTTGACTATAGGCCATATAGCCTAGACAGGTGCTTAGGAATATGAGATGATTTTTATATGACATCTCATATTGGGACATGCATCTGTACATTTTTTTCTAAACGCCGTAGAACCAGTATTTGCCAATATGTTTATTTGGCTGATCTCTAGACTGCGGCTAAAAAGTACCAAGTGCTTAGGAATATGAAATGAATATTCATGTAACATTTCATATTGGGACATGTACTCGGACAGAATTTTTTACCAAAAAACGAAATGATGAAAAAGTTGCTAATTAAATCGTAATTATATTGACGATCTAAGCAATCATCTCGTACTGAGCATCTGAATCGTTTTAATATAGAAAAAATAAATTCTTTTTTAAAAAAATTTAAATTTATATAATTTTTAATTTGGTTTAACTAGGTGCCACACCAATTGCTGGTCGTTTTACTCCTGGTTCATTTACCAATCAAATCCAATCGGCTTTCAAGGAGCCACGTTTGGTAATTGTTACTGATCCAGTTGCTGACCATCAACCCATAACCGAGGCATCGTATGTCAACATCCCAGTTATTGCTTTTGCTAACTCAGACAATCCATTGAGAAACATTGATATTGTTATCCCATGTAACAACCGAGTAAATATTCTTGTTATCTATTTGGCTAAATTATTTGGATAGTGATGAAAAAATTACTAATAAAAAGCGTAATTTATAATGGCGAAATAAGTAATTTCGTACTGAGCAGCTGAATCTTAGATTTGGCCAAAAATATCGAAAAATTTTAGAAAAAAAAAATTAATTAATTTCATTTAGGGTAAAAACTCAATTGGTTTGATGTTGTGGTTTTTGGCTCGTGAAGTTTTGAGAATCCGAGGAACTTTACCAAGAACTGAACAATGGGAAATTATGCCAGATTTGTTCTTCTATCGTGACATCGAAGAGGCTGCTAAAGAGGAAGTAGTTGTTGCAGCTGAGCCAACCGAGCAATTTCAAGAACCAGTTCAGGGTGATGGTGAATGGGATCAAAGTGGTACTACCATTGGTCAAAATGTTAACTTGCAAACCGGATTTGTTGCTAATGAAGAATGGAATCCAACAGAGGAAAACTGGGCTAAAGCTCCAGCTCCAAGTGAAAGCTGGGCTAATCAAGCAGCACCAGGTTCATGGGGTGCAGTTTAAATTAGCTCAAAAATTTTAAAATGTTTTACATTTTAAAAATTAAATAAATAATTTTAAAAAAAATCTTTTTTAAAGCATAATTTGGTTAAATTTGGTAAAAAACATCCCATAAATTGTCCCTAAATCAAAAAGCTTAATTTTTAATGAGGACTCAATTTATATCTTTAATTTAAAAATTGTTGTTAAAAAAATATTAACAATTTAAATTTAATTTTAATTCAAATACTGAAGAGAGCTATATAAAAATTATTAAATTTAAAGTTAAAAATATTTGGGTTTATTTTCAAATAAAATATTGTCTATATATTTTTGTGATATTCAATTTTCAAATCATTTAAATTTTGGTTTATTCTTAATCAATATATTAATTTTTTAATTTGAAATAAATCTTCTTAATTATATTTTATTGAAAAATTAATAAAAAGAAGATATATGTTTTATTTCTTTTTTAAATTTTCGATTTTATTATAATTAAAAATAATAATTAAAAACAATAAATTACAATCAAGGTTTTTAAAAAACAATTTTCTTTTTGTGCCACAAAGCGAGTTGAATCTACTACAAATTTTTTAAATCTATCCACTGAATTATATAAAATTAAAACATTTTTCACTTTCGCATCAAATATATTTTATTCGTAATTAATTTAGTATCTCTTAATGATATGATATAAAAATAATTAAATAAACAAAATGAAACAAATCGAATAAAACAAAAATTATTTTGATATAGATATAACGAATAAAATAAAAAAAAAATTCATTTTTTGTTACATCTTTTAGGATAATAAAAGCCTTTTTCTAGCCATTTTGGTACCACAATTTTCACAAAATCTTTCTCATCTACTTGGCAACCATTCATCATGAAAGTACATTAGTACCAATATTTGATATTTTCTTGTTTCTTGAATGCCATTGATGTACCCTTGATTTTATCGTTTTAAACTTAAAGTCTAATTGTGTCATCAAGTTTCATCCATTTTTAATTAGAAGATTTTCATATAAATTTAGGAAATGATTTACGTTTCTATTTAAGTTTCTATTTTTTAAAGTATTTTTTTAATTAAATTTTTTTGTAAAGTTCATGGGACGAATATTTTAAATAGATATATTTAATCAGTCATGGGCTTATCAAATTAGTGGAAATTAAATTAAATTGGTTATAATAATTAATTAAAAGTTGACATATTATCTATTTAGTTGTAATTTTAATAATTTTGTAAGTAATATAAGTATAAGTGATTTTTACTTTTTTGTTAAACTTTGTGGTAACTATTTTTGTGGTAAAGTTTACTGACGTCCCTTAAATAATTAAAAGCATTTTTGAGGATTTTTGGAGGTTTTGGTATATTTTTGTTCTAATAATTCAGAGTTATATTTGGTTTGCTTATTATCTTATCAAAGATAATTTGAGCATTTTTCAACTTATACAAATCAATTTTTTTGATAAAAAATAGCAAAATGTATATGAACCAGAGGTTATAGAATTATGAAAGAAAGCAATTGAAAAAAAAAGAATTGGGAACATTTACTTCTTGTCGTTTTATAAGTTACCTGTGTTCATTTGATGTTCTTAAAGGAATCTCAAAGGACTAAACATTATTAGATTTTTAAATCGTTTTTTTTAATTTTCTATTAATACTTGTCTACTTTATATTCAAATAATTTAGAAAATTGTGTATTCTTTGCAAGCAAAATATAAAGAATTGAAATTTAAAATTAAAAAAAAGATAATTCTAGAATTCTAAAAACAGCAACAAAATTTTAGTATATGTCATTTAATTTTGGAATTTTGTTTAAAACGAATATCAAAGATATAAGCATATCAAGAGTCATATTTTTCACCAAATTATTAATTTCAAAATAATCTATAAATCATTTAAATTATTTAATTTAATTATTTAACTCGAATGCAATTTTAGTTAGTTTTAAATTAAATAAATTAAGTTTTTTAAATTTGATAAACTAGTTTTTAAACAGATAAATAAAGAATAATGCAAAAAGGCTCTTAATTTCTTCAAAATGGTTAAATTTTTTATAATGGAAAAAGTAAAAACCTAAATTTGAAATTTTTAAACATTTTGAATATATTTTTTCTTAATTAATTCAAAATACTCATCTACATTTAAAAATGCACTATCTAAATTAATTGAAATATTAGATATTTTGGAGCAATTTATAAATTGAATAAAAATAACAAGTTGGGTGTGATCATTTAGTTGACAAGCATGGTCGCCAAAGCCCTGCACTCCAGGTGAACAGAGATATGCCAAAATCCAAATGCTCGCTTTCCAATTAGGCAAATTAGATTTTTACGAGGGCAAATTGAATTTATATAGCCGAGGTCACTTTATGCAGGCCAAAGTCTAAATTGATCTTGATCACGTAAAGCTCTGGCCATGCTATCTTCCAAACTATTAAAATTCTTCATTTAAAACTATTACTTTCAAAGTAAATATAAATTAATCAAACCGTCATCTAAGTAGACAATTATTTATCTAAAATGATTCTCCGCATAATGGCTTTTTAAAATCTGTGCCAACATCGACAAAATCACTCATGCGCGTCCAAATATCACTTGGACACAATTAAAAAATTTCCAAGACTAGTTTTTTCCTCCATTCATTGTCGACTATTTCCAAGCCAATCTGTAAATGTTGTACAAATGTGATTTCTGAATGAGCTTTTCTTTTCTTTTTTTTTGCAGCGCTTTGGCAATTTTGTATTTAACTTTGCCATGCTTGGTATCTATTTGTGCTTGATTAGTGATCCGTTGATAAAAAAACAATTAGGAATATTTATGTTTTGGCATATGAAAATTCATTAAATCGATATAAATATTAGAAGTTATTCTCATTTATTGTAAAAAAAATCAAAAAAAATTATTTGGAAGCAAAAAAGTACCAAAATGGTAGAAATTAAACGGCTTAGAGAAGCGTCAATGAATGTGGTCGAATGGCGGATTTGCAAAAGGTAAAAAGCTATAAATCTTTCTAAAAGTGCTTAGTGCCAAAAATGACAAATTTTATTATCATTCTATCAAATCTTTACATAATATTTATCTTACGGGAATTTAAACAATGTGTCAAATAGCATCGACAGGTAATTCACTTTAAAATAGATCGGATCTGGCCCCGGGGCCGATACTATCTCCGACTATAGCTTGCCAACAGCTTGACGCATCCAGCTCTTTTGTCTTTTTTCAACTATTTAATTTAACATTATCATTTTATTTTCATTTTTTTAGTGTACACCTAAATTAGAATATTCACCTAAGGATAAATCTCTCCCCATTTCTTCTTCTAATTCTAATTCTTCTAATATCAACTCTCATTAAAATAAAAAATTTGTTTCATCGACAACAAATGAAAGAAACAAAACAAAATTATTTTATTTAAAAAAAAATAAAGAATTTTTTTGTTTTTTTTTTATATTTTTGTGTTCTTACATATCAACCACGCATTTTATCTATTCATCTTATCTATCAATCAATTTCGAATTTTACCTAACGGCTATAAACCAATAAAAAATATTTTTACCATCTATTTAACCAATGGAAATAGATAGTTCTAAAATCATAATTTATATTAAAAATTAGAACTCTGCTTCATTTTCTCTCCGTACCTGTCAATTTGTATTGAAAGCATTTTTATTTTATTTTATATTATTTTATTTTATTTTATTTTATTTCTTTTCTATTTTCCATTTATCTGAATCTTAATAAATAATTTAGCAAATAGATCTGCCAAACACTTAGAAAGAGAGTCTACATGCTTTAAGGTATACAATAGAACATTAGAAAATAAAGCCTTTCTCCACAAGTGTTCGTATTATCATTCATTAGCAATTGCCAAAGTAATTGCTCTTTGCAATTTTCTATTTCATTGTTGTTGTTTAATTTAAATTTAATATATCATTTATCTATATTTTGAAAATTTAAAATATTTTCTCTCTCTCTCTTTCTCTCATTTTACCTGGCTAAATTCTCTCTCTTACTTTTTTTATTTTATCACACAAAGACAACGAAATCAATTTTGTTTGATTGAAGAAAGATAAAATTTCATGATACAATGTTTTAATACGATTGAGCTTTAATTTAAAATATTTATTTTACCAATCAAGCAAAAACGAACATGGACTCAAATGATTCGCGTTCCTCTTCCTCGTCAATAAACTTGCTGAATGCGGAGCAGGCGGCCAGTGGCGCCGAGCCGCTCGAACACGACCTAATGTACAAAAAGTTCCAGAGTCTTGACTGCGAGCAGGAGTTGGCAGTACACAAGTGCGAGAACAACGAGAACATAAACACCAACTATGCGGAACAGAAGCCGCTCAGTCCGGACATACTGTCGGGCCCGAGAGGCGACACTTTGCCCGCTGGAGAGAGCAAAAAAGCCGACCTGTTCCTGGCGAGCGCGTCCAACTTGGCCGAGAGCGTGGCCAAAGGTGGCAAAAAGCCGCGCAAAAACAAAAAGTCCACTCTCAAGCCCAACCAGTCGCTGAACAATTCCAACTCTTCGAATGAAAACGACCCGAATAGTTCAAGTACGTGGCTCTCTTTTTTGACCAAGACTTTCCCCCCATTTGGCTTTTTGGTGATTATTAGACCGAAACAAAATAATGAGTAAATTTTAAGAGACACAAGTCCAAGCAAACGCAAATTTGTCTTTTAATTGGGGCCAAATAGATTTTACTTTTAGAAAATTAATTAAAAATAAAAAATTAAAAGGGGATTTCTTATTAAATTAATAAACTTGTTCTCTTAATTTTAATTTAATTTTTTAGCTAGCGATAAAAATTATCATTTAGAAAGTAATGTAAACCAGCTCGGTGGCTCTTTTGTGAACGGAAGGCCTCTGCCGGACGATGTTCGCAAGCTCATTGTCGAACTGGCACAAAAAGGAACACGGCCATGCGACATATCCAAAAAGCTCAAAGTGTCCCATGGATGCGTAAGCAAAATATTGGCAAAGTATTAAGATTTAAAAAATAAAAAAAACAAACATAAAAATTATAATTTTAAATTATTTATTAGATTTAATTCAACTGGTTCGATTAAGCCAGGCCTGATCGGAGGCTCTAAGCCCAAAGTAGCCACTTCGGATGTAATCGAATCAATTACCATGTACAAAATACGCAATCCGAACATGTTTGCTTGGGAAATACGCGAAATGTTAATCAAAGATGGCGTATGCTCCCAAGATAAGGTACCATCGGTATCAAGCATCAACAGGTTTGTTTAATTTTAATTCTCTTTTCGTTTTTTGTTGGTTATTTCATATTTTTTTTTGCCAAATATGACTCAATAGCTGCATTAATTGAGCACATTAAAAAAATTAAAATTTTTTATGAAAGTTTTCCAAATTAATTGAATCAAAACGATCGACAATATCTATTTAATTTATTTGAAAAGAAGTTTAGTAATGCTGAGCTGACTAATGGAATACCAAGGGATACCAGCACATTTTTATTGTTTAAGCTTCAAGTCTAATTTAAATAATTACTTAGTGAAAATTAATAGTGATCTTTGAACAAAAAATTTATGAGTTTAGCTTACTTATTTTTAAAATTAATTAAGTGAGTCACTCAAAGATAAAATATTATAATTTAAATTCAATCAATTAAATATATCTAATGTATTTTCATTTTATTAATATGAAATTATTTATTTTAATATCTAGAAAATTAAATTTAAAAAATCCAAATAAAAAGTAATGATACTTTTTGAAAAAATTTAAGTCACAAATTTTTACAGGAAATTTGATTTAAGAATTAAAATAATATTATTACCAACTTAAAGTTTTTTTGTCATTAATTATTTTTAAATTGTAAAAAAATATCTAAAAAAATTGCTTTTGATATATTTTTTATGATAGATAGCAAATGTTTTCTAATTTTGATTAATTTTAAAGCCGAAAACGATAAGAAAATTTTCCTTTGAGCCAAATAAGTAGTCAGAAGGGAAAAATATGCTTTTATCTTAATAATATCTGCTAAAATTAAAAATAAATATAAGTTGTCAAACGATAATTTTTATCTGTCATAAAAACATTTTAATAATGTGAAAAACAATTATTTCCTTGTGAAATTTTTTATTGCTTTATATATTAGTTTGAATAAAAATTTTTAGTCACAAAATAATAAAAACAAAAAATGTCTATTAATAAAATTGTCAATTTATAAGTTTTGTTTTGAAATTCATATAAATAAAGATACGATTTTTAAGAAAATTTAAATAATTTTATCGAATAATCAACTTTTTGACATTGATTTTTTTTCAAATTAAGAAATAAATATATTTAAATTAAAATAACTATCAATAATAATATCCTGAATTTAAAAATTTTATTTATTTTTTTAAATAAAGAATAGTACGAAGTAAACAAAAGACAAAATTGGATATAAACAATAACAACTCGAGTGAAAAGAACGAATCTGTTGCCAAAAAGGCCAAGAAGTTAGTTAATAATGGTCAATTGTCTGTTAATTCGTCACCATCTTCATGCACTCCATCTTCATTCTCGTCCTCATCGTCCAATTCTTCGGCCGAATCCTCTCAAATATTCACATTCCCAACTGGAAACATAAATTTACCAACTATTAATGAACAATTCCAGCCTCTATCAGCATCGACAAACGACTCCCAATTTGACTTAAATGATCCAAAGTCTAACATTTTATTTGGTCAACTGATACAATCGCCAAATCGAAACATGAACCCGCGCGCCTCAAATCAAATGACAACTGCAACCAGACTGAATAACAGTGAAACTCTAATGCAATACTATGCTCCCAATTATAGCCCAGAGCAAACCCAATCTCCTCATGTTATCAATAGCCAACTTATTCAATATAACCACGAGAATGATGAAGATTCCAGCGAGGAGCATCACTACATGCATCTTCATCATCCTCTGTCACATGTTCACCACCATTCTAAACGATCTAAAATTGACTCAGACACCGAGAACAACATTTTACAGTATCAGCTTAGTAAGCCAATACCAACTAATCCGACTAACCATATACACCAGTATTACGAGCTGTTTAACAATGGAGAGAACAACAATCAGCAAGCATTCCAATTTGGTGTTAACTCATCGCCTTCACAGAACCATAACAATCAAAATTACATGAATCATTTACTAATGACCGAACAAACTCTTAATCCAAATGAAAATAGCTTTTCTTTTAACAATTTGGAGCCAAACAATAACATGAACAATTCAGTATATTTCGAAGAAAGGTCAGTTCGAAGATCTATTTCTCCAAAAAGTGCTGATTTAGCCGATCGATCCACTGGTCATCACCATGCTCATCATGGTCATCATCACTTGAATCACCATCACATCCTGCAGCAACAGTACATGTCACAATCAAATTATCCCAACGGATCATCCAACTACAATTTGGTCACATCACCACCAATCAACACAGACAAAATATTTCCAGAGTATTCAAGCAATTTATTAATCGACAATGAAAGCTTTCCAAATATGCACATATCTGGTACAAATCACTCGAACAATGTGCCAAATCAGCAAAATACAAATTTTCACAATCATTTTCACTTCATTAATGGTCATCATTTGAATGGTCATAATTTGCACCATCTGAATGGCACAAGCAGTATTTCGGAAGGTAAACAGAGATTTATTTTAATTTTTCTCCTTATTCTTTTTGATTAAATTTTGATTATTTAAGAGCGAACAGGCTGTGAGCGAGCCCAATCTTCAATGAGCAATGAATCATCAAACAGTAATAACATGGGCGGATATTACATAAATCATAACAATGCGGTGTATTTTGTGGACGAAAATGGTACAATGAATCCTCGAAATTTGATTCTAGATGGAAGGAACAGTGAAAGTGAAGTTAACAATCCAAACAGCTATTCGGATTCGAATAATGGCTGTTTGTTAATAAAGCCAGCTCATTTTAGGCCAGAGATTGTAAATGGTAATATGATATCTAACAATGGTTCTAATGCTGATTCGACATTTACCGAACTTCAGCCTGCGGCTAATGTTTTTAACCAAATATCGAATATGGAGAACAAAAATTTAGTCTATCGATAATAGACCGTGGACCGCTAAATGCTGGTCACTCAATAATGAAGAATTTATATGTTTAATAAATTTTATTTTCTCCAGCATTTTTCCAAAAGAAATTGTTAAAAGAAAATTGGTATTTTTTTTAGTTTTTTTTTTATTTGTGTTGTTAATATAATTAGTTATCGTAAATTTATTCTATCGGTCTAATTCTTTTTAGAAAGAAGGTTTATTATTTTTAAAATTATAATCGATTAAACAATCAATTATTTATTTTTATTTCTTTTCTTTTTTTCTGTTTTAATTTTTTAAAAGAAATTTTATTTGTTTTTAAATAATAAAATATTTATATTTTATCATGTTTAATTTTTAGATGAAATTATTTTATTTTTTAAGTTTTTATTTTAAATGTACATTATTTTTTTAAATAGTTAATATAAATATGTTCATGATTTAATTTTTTTAATAAAAATTCAACTCTTTAGGATACCAAATCATTATATTTATAAATATATACTTAGAAGGTAAGAAAAAACGATGTCCTAATAAGTCAACTTTTCACCAGGCTTGGCTTGTTATTAAATACTCATTCTTCCATACCTTGATTACGCAGTAATGCTTATAATTTATTATCAAAAATCAATAATCCAGAAAGTCTTCAATTTAATGTCTCTTTAAATAGTTTCTATATAGGAATTTGGAACTTTTGCATTACCATCAATCAATGGTTGTTGTTAATTTGATTAATCGATTTTTTTCAATTAAAGATAATGCAACTTATAAATTTTTTGTTTTTATAGAAACTTGATTAGCTTACATCTATTTCGAAATCTTTATAAATAGAAAAGAAATTGTCCTATAAGAATTCGTGTATCTATATTAAAAATTTGATACCAAAGTATATTAGTAAAGAGGTCAAAAATTAAATTCAATCATACTAAATATATGTCACAAAATGGATATTAATTTAGTACTTTAAAACTAATATTAATCAAAAATGAAAATTTGGAAAACATTGTTTTAATTAAAAATGCTTTCTAAAATACTTAATTTAATTAAATTTTCACGGGTTAAAGGTTCTTAAAATGTAAAATAATGATAAAACGCCAGAAGAATAATAAATTAAATTCTTTATATATATATATTTAAAATGAAACCGCTATATTGATATCTATGGGGAATATCTATATGTGGAATTTTTAAAATAAAAACAGTTCGCTAAAAATATTCGATATAAATAAGGTTCAAACTTAGATAGTTAACTAAGTTATTTAATTATGTTTTCGACAACGATGACACAGATATTAACATGGTAAGATAATTCAGGCTCAGTTGGTCAGGACGTGTGACCCAAATAACGGACAGACGACTTATAGTGGTCTTGGGAGAAATAATTGGCGGAACGACTAAACGAGGGAGACCTGAGAAGAGAGTTAATGGTGTACCTTTAGGATCATTGTAAGAGGATTGGAGTAGTTTGGTCAAAATGAGTTAATGAATAATTTAATTTTTCAAATTTTTTATGTGCCTTGTAATTTGAACGATATGAATAATTTACTTGAATTTGGAATTTTTGCAATATCATCAATTAATAAGAATTATATAAAAATTACTAAATTTAAAACAAGTAAAAGCGATTGTCAATTAAGTTTTTTTTAATTTTATTTACAGGTTTTATTAAGATTTCTAGGAAAAAATTTAAACCTTTTTTTATTTTAAACTTAATCACCATTCCACACCATCTCAAAATATCAGAATCCGCTATAATTTTGTATTAAATAATCAATTAATAAAATGTATTTTAAATTCATAGCAATTCAT
>JAESIW010000137.1:4872635-4888275 GCA_016802295.1 Brachionus rotundiformis
GTGGTCTTGGGAGAAATAATTGGCGGAACGACTAAACGAGGGAGACCTGAGAAGAGAGTTAATGGTGTACCTTTAGGATCATTGTAAGAGGATTGGAGTAGGAGGTCAAAATGGGTTAATGAATAATTTAAATTTTTCAAATTTTTTATGTGCCTTGTAATTTGAACAATATGGATAATTTACTTGAATTTGGAATTTTTGCAATACCATCAATTAATAGGAATTATATAAAAATTACTAAATTTAAAACAAGTAAAAGCGATTGTCAATTAAGTTTTTTTTAATTTTATTTACAGGTTTTATTAAGATTTCTAGTAAAAAATTTAAACCTTTTTTTATTTTAAACTTAATCACCATTCCACACCATCTCAAAATATCAGAATCTGCTATAATTTTGTATTAAATAATCAATTAATAGAATGTATTTAAAATTCATAGCAATTCATTTTAATTAAATGTTTTTAAGTTCAAATTGAACAACTTTTTTGGTAAAAACTCCTATTTTTATCTAATTGATTACGTTTTTGTATTAAGTATTTTGTAATAAATTTGAATATAAATGAATATTTATTTTAAATAGGATTAGAATTTAGAATACATCTAGGCGAAAAGATAAATAAATTAATATTCTTTTAATATTTTTTAATAAGGCTTTACAACACTATTTGAATTTTCATATAGTGCAAAATTAATATCTGATTACAACACCTGTTCGCTACTAATCAGCTTTAACAAGATTAAGAATATTTTAAAAATTTTATTTATAAAATTTACTCAATTATAAAAAAAAACTATTATAAACTTTTAAATCTAAAAATTTTAAACACAATTTTAAAATGGATTTAAATACAATTAACCATGATTGTGACAAAATTCGACCATATATAAATTTATTTTGTCTCAATAAAAATTAATTACATTAAATAAAAAAAATTTGATAAATCTCAATTTGTGGGCTCAAGCTTCATCTGATAACCATTGACAAATTGGTGATGATTGAATGTGTTTACAGCGTTTTGGTTACTAGTGAAGTGAAAATTCATGTATCTTGACCAATTTGGATCTTGCGTTCCATACCCATAGTCCGGGTACTGAGCCACAGCGGCGGACGACAGGGGCGAATTGCTGTTAGTCGATGACGACTCAGAATGACTACGAGCCATCTGAGGATACAAACTGGTAGCTGTAATCCCATTTTGGTACATATCTGGGCCATAATTTTCCATATAAGGCTTCTGATTCTGGTCGTACATTTGACTCTGACTGACCAAGTGCGTCTGATGAACACTCTGACCATAATTAGAACATGTATCCACTGTGCCATACTGACTAGCTTGACTTTGATTGTATTGATCCGAATGCATATTCCATTTCATTCGTTTCGCTTCAAAGTGGCGCTTCAAAGGAGGAAAAAATTTAAATCTCATGTCTAAACTTAATTAAGACATAAATGCCTTACTTTAATGTTCGCTTCATCAAGTCCAGTTAATTTCATAAGTTCGTTTATATTTGTTAGATCATACCATGGATTCTCATTAAAATACGAGTCCATAAGCATGAAATTTTTGCTCTTTTGTGACGAACTGCTGGCATCAATAGTGCCACAATCATTTTCCACTGTCTCATCTTAAATAATTAAACAAATTAATCAAGCTTAAATAAAATTTTAATTTAATTGAATTTTAAAAAACTTCCTAATTACTACCTTATATGCAGATGTTTATGATAAGCTTATTCTTAGGGGATTACTAAGTGCTTTTAAGACTTAATTAAATTTAAGAGATTTTTTTGTTAGTTGATAATTTGCATAATTAAAAATATCTTATGAGACTATTAAGCTAATTATTTATGAGCTACATACTTTTGAGTGGCGGCACTGGCGTGCTGTACTGTTGGGCAAAGTTGAGAATATTTTGAATAGAGTAGCCGGTCGGCTCAATGGGCATATTGCTGGCGTCGTAGGCCATTTGGTTAGCTGAATAGCTTTGGTTCATGTAGACGCCGCTTTGGTTGCTGTTTTTTTTGCTGGACTTTTTTCTGACTGGCTCGGACTTTAGCTCGTATCCAGAATTGCTTCCATCTTCAGAATACTTGTTCACCTTGGCATCGAGCTCTTTTTCGTTAGCTCTATTCCGCACAATTCTGAATAAAAAATTAATTAAAATTTTAATTAAAAAAAACTCATTGTTCCGTGTTAAGAACTCAATCTAACCTGTTTATCGAGCTGACACTGGGAACTTTCTCAGCGTCGCAAATTCCCTCGGCAATAAGCCGTTCCTTGATCTCCCATGCGAACATGGTCGGGTTTTGGCGCTTAAAATCGGCAATAGCCTCGACCACGTTCGGCGTGGCCACCTTGGGCTTCGAGCCGCCGATCACACCGGGCTTAATCGAGCCCGTCTCGTAATACCTGCCCAAAATTTTGCTCACACAGCCGTGCGAGACCCGCAGTTGCCGTGATATGTCACACGGTCTAACGCCCTGTTTGGCCAGCTCGACTATGCGCAGTCGGACAATGTCCGGCAATGGCCGGCCATTCACAAACACTCCCCCTAACTGGTTTATTCCTCCATGACCTTTTTTAAAATTCAAAATTAAAATAAAATTTAAAAAACATTCTTTATTTATATATAAAAAATTAATCTTTTTCTATATTATTTTTTAATTTATTATGTTATGCACCGCACCTATTTTCCCGTATCTGTAGTGGGCAGCGGATACAAATGGATTCAAAGTGAACATGTTTGGTAACTGGAACTTGGCGTGAACAGTCTATTAGATGTCTATTTTCTCTTCCAATCAATAATTTCAAGTCAACTAAATCAAATATTTGAGCGATATATATGTTTTTTTTTCCGATATTAATTATTTTGATGACAAGAAAAATATAAGCATATAAAATAAAAATTATATTCTACACACATATATCCAATAGGAATTTGTTTTGTATAAACATAACTGGTTTAGAGTAATTAGGATACATTTTGATTGGATATGTAGATCTGTTTTTTTAATTAGAGAAGGGAAAAATTCAATTTTGAATGTAAAAAGCTTTTCAAGAAATCAACAAAGCGTTTCTTAATTATTAAGAACTAATCTGAATATTATTTCCCGGAAGAGAGTGAATGAATAGCAGACTTACTTTTGCAGTTGTAGTAGTCTACGAGAATGGTAGATGGTCGGGTCTTGGAGTCGTAATCGGCATAGGTGTGTGACGAGTCCTTTATGGACGAGCTGGAAGACGAGGAGGACAGCGAGGACTCGTTTTGGATGTTGTAGTAGCTCGGTTTGGTGGTGGTCATGTACGAGTTGGGCGATGGGTCGGTGGACGAGGGCGAATTGCTCGACTGGACCATCAGTTGACACTCAGGTGCTATTTGTCTGCAAGCATAGGCATAGCTGTATGCTGAACTTTCTGCCATTAGATAAAATTAATTTATTTTTTCATTTTATTTTCAACAAGATAATTGCTTACTCAAAATTCCGTCTTGATCCATATTTTAAGATAAAACTGAATTCTAAACACATAAGAAAAGCTTTTACAATTGAATTTATTTTAAGAAATATCAACTAGAGAGTTGAAATTTTAATTAATTAAATATGGAAAGGGACGAGATAAGCCAAGACCTAATAGGCTAAATTGAATATAAAATAAAAATCTATAATTTTTAGTTGTTTTGGAAAATGAACCAAGATTGCCAACTTGCTTTTAGGATTTAAATTAGGAAATTTTTCCATTAATGTTCATTCAGTTGGAATAATAAATCTAACACTTTATTAAATCGAATACAATCAGTCTTAATTTAATAATAATTCCTTAGAACAAAAGAAAGATAAATTTCGAGTTAGAGTAAATCTCATCGGACTGATTTTGGGTTTACATAATAATTAGCACTTAAATCCCATGATGAAATTTAAAATTAAGAAAAAAAATTAGTTTTATTGTAAAATTTTAAAGGTTAGCTAATGGCGCAGGTGCTCTGTCGAGGCAAACTAGCTGCGATTAGGCTTCTAATCAATCATCTGAATAAGAGAGAGAGGCTGATTTTCAAAGAAAATAATTTCTAATTTTCCTAAATTGTATCTACTATTAAAAATAAATTAATATTGTTGAAATGGAACTAGAATTGAGAAATTAAAATTTAATTTTAATTAAAGACAAATTTAATTCTGTAATATTGATTAGACAGTTAGAATAAAGGGCTCTAATTTGAACCTGTAAACCTGGGGCCATTTAAGGAATTTGAAAAAATGTCCAATTCGAGCCCGATTGGGAAAATTAAGGCCAAAATATTCTTTTAATCTATTTCAATTGAATTCGAGTTTTTATAACAAGTCTCATTGGAATAGCAAATATTCTTAATAAACTAGAGAGAACATTTCTTACTAGGACTTTATAATGGCTTTATCCTAATCCGAGAGCAAAAAATTTATAAACTCGGATTACGGATATTGACACCTGTTTATAGCAAATTTTTTTGTTCAATTTTTAGGCTTGATTGCATGCTAGAGAAAGAACTATAATATTTTTTATCTGTTAAATGTTTGATTTTTTTTGTTTTTTGTTGCAAGCAGAATTTTTTGTCTCACTAAATATGTCACTAGGTGCCAATTACTGAAAACAATTTAAGAAAAAAATATTTTTCAATTTTAATTTGGAAATAAGTCGAAATTTAAAAAGGTTTTATGGATTTTTTAAAGGACAAAATGTACTTAATAAAATACTTTTAAGTTTCTTGCTAATTTCTGAAGAATAATGGTCTTGGTAAAACAGTGGTGATAAATTGACCAAAATTATTATCAATTTAAAATTTAAATCAGGCCAGAAAATTGAATAGTACATTTTTTAAAACAATATTAAAAATAATCTATTTCACAAGTAAAAGAAGAACACAATAGTAAATAAAAGACTCCTTGTGGAGCATAGGATCATCACTTTTGATTTCCACTCAAGTCGATCTTTTGCCTTCACCCTTGCTTCTCCCCATGTCATTCTCATTTCGGTGAGCTCTTTTGTGACTGTCGATATCCATGTTATTGCTAGTCTTCCTACCTTTCTTCGCCCTTGAGGTGTCCATTGAACAGCTCTGGTATTTGTTATTCGTATTCTTTTCATTCTTAGTACATGTCCAAGCCACCGCAGTCTGTTATTTCTGATATATTGACTCAATGGCTCTGAATTCGTTCTTCTATAAAGTTCATCGTATGACAATGTTTCAGGCCAGTATATCCCAAAAATTCTTCTCAGGCTATTTGTATGGGCTTTTTCTATCCAACTCTGACACTTCCTAGACTGGATATTCAAACCCGAATTCAAATTTCCTATTTCAAAATTCAGTTTATACTTAATAAAATAATTTTTTTTTGTCCCGCAATTCTAATGGTTGTGAAGCAACAGATTCTTCATTTAAAAACCGCTGCAAATATCTTGTGTAGGTTTAAAAATGTGTTCTTATGTTGATCTTTTCTTCCTAAAACCTGCTTAAGTATTTTTTTTATTCTTCCGTCCAGTTCTGCAAAGCTAATTAAAGATCATTAGTCATAAAAAACTCATTTTTAAAAATTTATTCAAAGAATAATATTAAGTATAATAATAAAAGTCATATTGATATTATTATTATAAAACAAAAATGGATTAAAGACATAGATAATCTGGTCAATTAATTAAGCTTAACAAAAATTAAAGAAAAATAAATTAAATATTATTCAAAAATAAAATTTCAAGTGATCTGCAAAATCAATAAATGACACTCATACTTTATCAAAAATAAATATTTTTTAAAATTAAGATTTTTGTTTAGATTATTTGCTTAATTAAATAACAAGCTTTTGCATCTTAAATTTAGAAATTTATTTATAAATTTTTAAGTGAAATATGATATTCTTAAAAAATATTTGAAAAAATAAGCTCATATTTTAATAAAATTTATACTAATTATGATATATTAATTGAATGTCATAAATTTAATTTAAAATAGCTATCTAAAATTTATTTTTATAATCAATTTTAAAAAGATAAAAAATTGAGAAGGCCTGATGGTCTAGTGGTATGATTCTCGCTTTGGGTGCGAGAGGCTCCGGGTTCGATCCCCGGTCAGGCCCTTTTTGACTTTAAAACGATTTATTCAAAATTTAGCTCCAAAATAAATGAATAAAATTCTTTCAATTACTTTAATTATTTTTATAAAAGCCAATTTATGTTCAAACCATAGTGGCCCATTAAAAGCTTATTACAATTGCCTGTCTGAAAGATATAAAGCAATTATTAACTCCGAATATATGAAAGCAATAGTATGCTATACAGGTGAAGAGTGTATTCTTAGCTCAAATAGCTGCAAGAGATTTAATTCAATTAGTAGTATTGAGTGGATAAAGAATATAAATTTAAATTATTCAAAAACTAATAAAAAAATATTAAACGATAGTCATTTTATAATTGATTCAATTACAAATAATTTAAAAATTATTGATATCTTGGAAAGTGATCAAGGAGTCTATCAAGAATTGGAATCTAATGCCACAATAATTAAGTATTATCATGTCACTGTTCTCAAAAGATCATTAGACTATCCATTTTATATGGGCTTTTTAAATTTTAATAGCGAATTAGAATATAAAAACGAAACAGTATTTTTGCCAGGAACTAAAATTGAAATTTATACTTATTTGGCTAATGCCAGTGAATGTATTTGTACCAAAAATTCAGATCATAAAAGCTATAGAACTCGCCACGGAGAATGCTTGCTGAGAGTAGATGGTCAAGAAATTAGATCTCATTTAGAAATGGTAATCTATCAATTTTCTAATTCGGTTCCATGCTATTCAAAACTCATTTCTCAATTTTCGGAAATAAATTCTAATTTGAACTTGTTTAAATCTTTTCTGTTCTACCAAGAATGCTTTGCCAAATGTTCAAAAAAATCTGTCCAAATTCCACAACTAAATTTTGATCCAAACAATCAGTTTTCTTACGAACACTATGAAATTGTAAATGCTCATAAGGGAAGCATGATCATGCTGAGATGTGCTTCTCTAGGAAAAGTTAAATGGAAGTTTGGAAATTTTCTCATAGACAAGACTGGATCAAATTTTCCAAGTGACAGAATTTTAATGGACAAATTTAATAGATTAGTTATAAGTGAAGTGCTAGACGAAGATGAAACAAATTTTATTTGCTATAAATCTGATTCTAATGTAGTAGTTTATTCATTAAGAATAGAGTATAGGTTTTTTCATAAAATATATAATTTTTTAAATATGTTAGGTATATACTCTTTGATGATACTTGTATGTTCAATAATCTGTTTATCAAGAGTATCTAAATGAATTAAATGGAATAAAAAAAAATCCAAAAATTACTCAAAATAATTTTATTCAAATAAAAAGAACGATTTTTTTCTTCCTGTTATTAGTTTTGGTGAAAAAAAATCATTTTTTTATTCAAAATTGATTATTTTTTTACAATCTTCTACCACGTCGACCACCTTTTCGTCTTGTGGTGTCGGATGGAGTTGGAGTGACGTCCTCTGTTGAATAAAATAATAATTAAATATAAATAAAATATAAAATTCTTGGATTAAATAATTTACCGATTCTTCCAATTTTCATTCCTGATCTGGCCAAAGCTCTAAGGGCAGATTGAGCACCTGGGCCTGGGGTCTTTGATCTGTTGCCACCGGTGGCTCTTAGCTTGATGTGTAAAGCGTTGATGCCGAAAGTTTTGCAAATCTCAGCTACATCTTGGGCAGCCAACATGGCAGCGTATGGAGACGATTCGTCTCTGTCAGCTTTTACTTTCATACCACCAGTGATACGGGCAATAGTTTCTCTATCAAAAATTAACTTTATATACACTAAATATAAATAAAAATTAGTTAAAGTAAAAACTTACTTTCCGGACAGATCAGTGATGTGTACGAAGGTGTCGTTGAAACTGGCGTAAATATGAGCGGTACAGAAAACAATGTCACCAGCTCCGACTTGTGGACCCAATTGAACAACTTGTTCTTCTTTTTTAGCTTGACCTTTTTTTGGTGCCATTTTTAATCTAATTTATCTTAGAAAAGAAGATTAATTTTGTTTTATTTTTTCTTAATTAATTTTATCTAAAAGGATTAAGTGACTAAAAAAGGATTTAAGGTGACCAAATTTGTGCGAAAAATGAGAAAAGCACTTGAACCATCGTAGCATAATTCTAAATAGCTAAAACCTTTAATTGATTCACTCAATGCTTAAAATTTAGTTTCTAGATTTCAGTACACGCATATAGTTTCAATTCTAATACCATTTAAGCCATCCAAAACATTGGTTGCAATTGCATTTTGATCAAAATTTGCAGTAGGATAAAGCTGCAATTATTGCAAATATTTATTTTTTTTTGGTTTTATTTTTTTCTTAGCCTTGACTTCAAATCACATGCAAACACTTTTAGATGAAGAAATTTAATTGTCTTAATAGGATAATTTAAATACCAAGATTAAATTTTAATTTTGCAAAAAAATTAGATTTCTAAAACAAATAACTAATCAGTCTGATTTTTAGAGATTTTTAATTGATATTTTTTTTAAATTAATCGATGAATTATCAATTTTCTTTTGCAAAAGTAAATACAAACAATTCTAACAAAATTGTTAAGTAAAATTTGAATTTTTTATTGAAAATTTAAATATTTTAAAGTTTGAATTTAATTAAAATATTCAAAAATATGGCATGGCCTTTGAATTTATTTCGCCCTAGAGTTAACTTAAATCTGTCTTTATTTAGAATTAATCAAATTTAGATATGGAATCGTCAAAGTTATCTTTGATAGAAAATTTAAAAAAAATCTATAAACTCGATCTATCTCTTCTACTAAACGATTTGATCAATGAAGAAAATTTTATTGAACACTTTTCATTAGTATCAGAAATTATTCAATCAGCAAAAAATGAAAACAATCTGCCTCTAATCGAGCTTTATTCGGACAAAATAATCGAATTTTGTATTAAAAAGCTTCAGTTTAGTATCAAACCAGGAAATTCTGTCGAAATATTTGATGAAAAGTTGGACTTGGCACCTGTTGAATGTGTTGAGGATACTTTTTTTAAATATCTAAAAATGTGCATACCAAACAGTTCGCCTAAAATGACCCTTTATCTCCTTGAAGTTTATACCACTCACTTTATGAGAATACTTTTCATTAATAAATTTTTCCAGCCAAATAAGGAAATTGACGAGCTTCTAAATTTAAAAGAATCATTTTATTTAGAAGATTCGGGCGAATTTGCCAATTTATACGGCTTTAAACAAATTAATTTATTAAATAAACTTTTCAATTTGGTCGCTCAAAATCTAAAATCATTTGACATGAGCCTTTTGACTAGTGACACTTACAAATTTATTGACTTTTTGATGGATAATTCTTTAGAAATCCTAAACAAGATATCTGATGAAACCTATTTGGTTAAATTATGCATCAATAATTTAAACAAGATAAGCTCAATAAATCTAAAATTGAAAAATTTAGTTTTGGAAAAAGTGTATAAGAATTTAAAGCACTTAAATGAAGCAGAGCAAAATTCATTCAAATATGTGACTTACTTGAACAAAAAAAGAACTGAATCTTTTGTTAAAGATATAAGTCTTAATTTGATCACTTCTTTGGCTGAATTTATAATCGATTTGGCAAATATTGGAGATGAAAAAATAAATTTTCTTATCAAATCGGAATATTGGGATTTGATCCAAACTGGTTTATCACATACCAATTCATTGACTCGAAAACAAGCACTTTATTTGCTAAAAAGAACCAATGACTTTGGTGAAGTAAATAAGATTGAGATTAGATCTGAATTTTTCGACACTTTTGGTTCTGATAATGTCCATTTGTACCAATCAAACTCAAAAATATGGAATGATTTCTTTTTGTGCATTGAATTACTCGAGGAAACTTCTGTATATACTTTTTAAAAAGACTAATCCATTTAATAAACAATTTTTACTTAAAGGTTCATGTTATTAAGCCTGTCTTAATCAAAGTATCAAGCATCTTAGAGGCTATTGATAAGAACCAATTTCATTATTCTTGGCTATTGGTAATTTTTAAGCGAGCTTTTATTCATGAGAGCAAATATGTTGTTCGATGGGCTGTCAATAGTTTTTTACAATCTAACATTCATTTATTTATTGGAAAATTTTCCGAAAATTTTAAAGAAAATATGGTCAAATTTATTAATGTGATTAACAATTTTATTCTTAAAGATCTACTTATAACAATACAAAAATCCCATATTTTTAAAAGGTTAATTTTCTTCTCTTAATAAAACTTAGGTTGGTTAAAATCAAACTAATTTAAGATCGGAAGATTCGCCTTATGTTGACAGTTGTCCAAAAGTTGCCATCTTTTTATCAACTTTTTTGCGTTCTTACATTAATATTTTACCAAATCAAGAAACTAAAAGTATCAATAAGACAAAATAAAAAGAAGTCTAAATTCTTATTTTTTTGCTAGCTGAATTTTTGGTTACCTTTTGCCAAGCATTGAACACTTATTCGTGGAATTCGGCATGTCTGATGTTTATTTGCAAGGCTTTGTATGAACTGGACATTGAAGACACAAACAATTTGAATGATCAAATTTTTAAAAGCATTTAGTAAATTTAAAATAACATTTGAATTAATTAATCAATTATTTTCAAAGTAAAATAATAACTTGTGCTCTAACAACCCAAGAAATTTTTCTAAGAAGTTCTACGCAGACATTTCTGGTAAAATTTGTTATCAAACATGTCCAGGTAGATAAAAAATAAATCAAAATAAAATTAATTTAAAAGTATTTTTAACCCTAAAAAGACTAAAGATTTGAATGAGCCAACTTTAAAAAATGTTATAGACATAATCAATGTTTTGTCGATCAGAGAATGTTTATTATACCAAAATTCAACTTGGTTTTTACTTGTAGATTGGTGCAAAAACTGCTTAACTTCGGAAAAAAATAATTTGCTTTTCAAAAATTTTCTTCTTGATGAATTTAATGGGTTCATTAATGATCAATCTTTTGACCAGTTTTCTACTATTTTCACATCAAATAAATTAGCAAAATTTTTACTTATCCTCATGGATGCTCAAGCTGAAGCTATTTATTACCCAATTTTGGATTTGATGACTGATCGAATAACATCATGCAATAAATATGCTTACAGAAGTTCTAGTACAATTGAAAAAACAATCTTTATATTTAACAACATGGTCAAAATTGTTGCAGGTTTTTTTTAATATTTTTAAATTTTAGTTAAATCAAATAAAATTTAGGGTCAAATTTGGCAAATATCAAGTCCACTTCGTACACAGTAATTGAAAACATCCACAATCAAGTTATTGCAGATATTTTAGACTATATTTTGAGAAAATCTGACTTGAACAATGAACAAGTTGGCAAATTAAAAATAATTTTACTTAAATTAAATATTCTTTACAAGGCGTTTTTGTTCGATAATCTTTTTGATTTTTGTGACCTGATCCAAAATCTTCTCTCGTTTAAGAATTTTTCACAATATTATGGGAAAACAGTAGAGCCACAGATATGGATTAAAATATATCGGGCAATGTTACCTAACATAATATTTACATTAACTGATTCATCATTTCATAATGTAAAATTTTTAAATAAATTATATTTTTTTATTAAAACTTATCCTAGAGTTTGAGCCATGAGTGGAAAAAAATTATTATGCTTTCCTTTTTCAGTGCATTGATAAAAACACCTTTCCACGGTCAAATTTTTCAAGAAATTACCAATTTTAATCACAGCAATTTTCTAATTTCTCTTTTAAATTATAAAAATTTATCAAAATCAGACATTTTGAATTTGAAAAAGTATTTTTTAAAAACTAAGAAACAATTCAATCTTAATTTTAAGTTTTTTAGAGATATAGCCGAAATTGTTAGGGAAAATATTTTAGAAAATTATTCAGTGTTTAATGGAAAATGCTGTCAATTGGTGTGCACGGTATGCGATTTTATTTTGATAGATTTAGATAAATTTACAAAAATAATAAATGACAACCAAGTTTTATCAATTGAAATTTTATTAAATAAATTTTTGAATTTTGCCGATATTACTTCGGCTGCATTTTTATCTTCACTAGTAAATTCTGCCAAGGGTTTTAAGTATTTGATTAATAAAAATGAGGTATGATTTTAAATTTTATTATTCTAAATAAATAAATGATACTTATATGATATTTAAAGGAAATGTTCCGCCATAAGGAAACATTCGTCGAACTGTTGGAGAACCTTTATTCTCAAATTTGGGAAATAGCCGAAGATGTTAAAAATTTTTACGATTCATTCAACAAATTCCTGGAAATACTTCTTTCATCAGAACTATTGAAATCCGATACTGATAATCTTTTTAAAGATCTAATTGTCAAGGTTTAAATTTTTATCTATTTATTTCAAATTGCTAATAATTACTTAAGATTTGTCAAGACATTCTAAAACGAGGTAATGAGAAGACCGGTGTCGGAAAGTCCCTGGCTAAACATTTTTTCGAGTTCCTATCCAAATTGGAAGATAACTCAAACGAATATTTTATAAATATAATAATATGCTTCTTAATTTATGGTGATGTTTACAGAAAGGAAAAAAAGTAAAAATAAAAAATTGGCAACATTTTCTAAATTTTGAAATAGGTACATCCGGGATATTGAAATGTTTGTCGAATCTTTGGGAAAAAACTTTGGAACCAATCAACTTATATCACCGTATTGGTTCAAATTAATCTTTTCAAATTAAAGTTTTAATAAAATAATTTTTTTAGAGATTATTTAAACGATTCTTCTATAAGAATGAAAGCTCTTTACTATTGCATGAGTAATAAGTCGGGTCTGAGCGAAAATTTCATTACTTTATTATTAAATAGACTCATAGAAAAAGATAAATCAATATTGGACGGGAATACAAAACTTTATATTAATTCTTTGGTTCATAGGGAGAGATTTCGAATATGGCAGACATTGGTTACTTTATTCGAAAAAATAAACGCATCAAATTATGGTATGCTGTTCGATTATGGCCAGGAATGCTTGGTCAATGAAACACAGCCGTCTATTCGAATTTTAGTTGAATGGCTAATGACAAAAATTTTATTATTTAGATCCAAAAATAATAATCTAATCTTTAATGAGTTGTTTGACAATTTAAAAAATTTTTCAAGCAAAAAAGTTGGCTTCACTTCCTCATGGCTAACTATACTCACTAATCTAGCCCCATTTTTAAATAATGATTCAGAAAAAATTGTCTATTTAAATGGACTTTTGCCTGTTATTTTATCCCAAATTTTGTCAAGCAATTTTCATATTAGAACTTATGTTGAGGCAGCTCTGTTAAAATTAAATAAACTCTTAAACGATCCATATCCAGAGTCCAAAACTGGTCTCAATCAACCAGATATTACTCAAAATCAGAGCATCAATATTCTAAGCAAGCAAATATTTTCAATTATTTCAACAAATTTAAAAGAGTTAGTATTTAATAAAATTGATTAAATTATTTAATTTTAAAAAATTATACAGCAAAGGTAGACATGCTAATATATTGCTAAATCATTTCTATTTTCAATTTAATCCTTATGATGATTATTCTATTGAAGTAAATAGTTTCCATTAAAAAAATTTTAAATTAAAATTAATTTTAATTAGACAATTTATTACTGGCTTCCGTACTTAAGTGGTTTAATTGAAGAAGAACTAGTTAGGAAGGAAAATTTTTTGTCAATTGTTTTGGACAAGTCAGTTTTTGATTTAATTGAAACAGACTTCAATTTGGACATATCAATGTCTCTTGATAGTCCAGAGTCAAAACTAAAAAATCGTTCTCCTGGTGTTTGGAAATTTTCAGGTTCCCAATTAAATAAACAAAAAAATAGTTTAAATTAAACAGAATTTTAGCTCTCAAAGATGACAGTCTTTATGAGCCAAGTGTATCAATTGAAGACTTGCAAAAAAAGATAATACCATGGCATGTACTTATGCCGAGCGAGGAAGATTGGGACAATATTAGTAGAAAGAAAAATTTATCGGGACAAGGCTTAATTTTGGTTTCTTCTTTAATTGATAAGGGAACCAATTTGGGTGGAATATCAAGAACTTGTGAGATATTTAATGTTAAGGAATTTGTGGTCGGTAGTATTCGGTACCTAGATGATAAACTATTTCAGAATTTATCTGTAACATCAGAAAAGTGGCTGAATATTAAAGAAGTTAGAGATTAATTAATTTAGTTTAAAAAAAATAAATATTTTTGTAACAGGTGCCTGTTAAACACTTGAAAACCTATTTGCTTGAAATGAAGTATAATGGTCATGTGCTGGTTGGTCTTGAGCAAACTGCGAATAGCGTTCAAATGAATGAATTCAGCTTTCCATCAAACTCTGTTTTAATCCTGGGGTTAATTACTAATTTAAATGGTTAAAGTACATAATTTATATTTTAATAATTCTATTAGAAATGAAAAAGAAGGTATTCCAGTTGACATAATTCAAATGTTGGACTATTGTGTTGAAATACCGCAGTTGGGAGTCATCCGCTCTTTGAATGTTCATGTCTCAGCCGCTCTGGCAATATGGGAATACACTAAACAGCATTATTTAAAATAAGATAAAAAGATAAATATTAATAAAAATTTTTTATTGTATCCTTTTTTTTTCAATTCGACAAAAAAATACAATCATTAATTAGAAAATGTCAAAGAATTTAAAGAATCTTCAATTTAGCTAAATTTAAACATTCATTAATACATTTATATATAATTTAATTTATATTTATCATTTATTCATTAAATCCAATTAATAATAATTTACTTATAGTTTTTTGATAAATTTAAGTAATCAAAGTTTTTTTAAAACGAGAAGCGTGATTTTTAAGCACTAGCAATTTTTTTGAATATTTGCAGTAATTTTACAGAATACTAAATTTTTTTTTAAATAAAAAGATAAAATCTACATAATTCATAAAATATTTATTTATATCTGATATGAAGATTTTAAATTTTAAAAAACGACTCAAAATGACTCGTTTGGTGCTTCTAATGTTAAAAGAAGCTGACATTTTTTATGAAACTTTTTTCATTTAGATAAATCAAATTTAATAGATTAAATATAATTAAAAAATGGTTAATCATTAAAAAAGGCTGATGTTAGTTATTTTTTAATTTGAATATTTCTTAACAGCAGCAATCCACGATGAATTCAATTTTGAATCAAAATTTTTAAAAATTGACTTGTCTTTTTTAATGACCAAGTAAAACTGTATTAACTTATGGATCCTTTTATAAAAATTTAAATTATTTTATTCATACCTTTTATTTTAGTTTATTAGTTGTATCTGTATCAAAATAATTCTTTTTTTAATATATTATTTTTGTTTTTATTAGTTATTTTTCTATCTTAATGAATTAAATAAATAAGTTATCATTTCATATCAATTTGTGGTAAATTTGACTCGTTTTGGGACGGAAAAATATAATGGCTCTTTTCTTTTAATTAAAAATAATTTAGAAAATTATGACAACGAGCAAAAAGCCAAAAATCAGCAAAAAAAAACAAATTTTTTTATTCAGTTTTTTAATTAATTAAACTAAATTGAACTAATATCAAAATTAT
>JAESIW010000137.1:4889316-4908999 GCA_016802295.1 Brachionus rotundiformis
CTTGTCTTTTTTAATGACCAAGTAATCCTTTTATAAAAATCTAAATTATTTTATTAATACCTTTTATTTTAGTTTATTAATTGTATCTGTATCAAAATAATTCTTTTTTTAATATATTAGTTTTTTTTTTAATTAGTTATTTTTCTATCTTAATGAATTAAATAAATAAGTTACAAAAATAAAAAAAAGTTATCATTTTATATCAATTTGTGGTAAATTTTACTCGTTTTGGGACGAAAAAATATAATGGCTCATTTCTTTTAATTAAAAATAATTTGGAAAATTATAACAACGAGCAAAAAGCCAAAAAGCAGCAAAAAAAACAAATTTTTTTATTCAGTATTTTAATTAATTAAACTAAATTGAACTAATATCAAAATCATTTGAAAAATTGGAACTTAATTTCTTTTAATTTTTTCGATATTAAACCAGATATTTTTTAAAGGTTAATTAAATTAATTAATTAGAATATTTTATTCAAAAATAAACTACATAGACAAAATAGACTTAAAACAAAATTAACATTTGAGGAAGCTGCACAATAATATCCAGAAAGATTAAACCAAAACAAGCTTAAGGTTTCGAGGTCCTAAGATTATGTAAAATTTAAAAAGAGCTATTTTTTCTGTTGTTCATCAGACTGAACGAATAGCATTTTAATTCTGCAAGAAAATTCTGCAATTATTCAGAATTAATAAGCTCTGCATTCGCGTTCATTCACACATTTCTTAGCTCAAAAAAGAGCCAATTAGCTCGTACATTATATTTCATCTATCTTATTGTTAAGCTGAAATTATTTCTTCGCCAAGTATATTATAGAAGTCTTTTCGCTAAATAATTCTAAATTAAAAAAAAATGTCCGATAATAATCAACCAAAAGCTGAAGGAAGCGATGAATACATTAAACTTAAAGTGGTCGGCCAAGACAACAGCGAAGTGCATTTCAAAGTCAAATTATCAACCAACATGGGCAAGCTGAAAAAGTCCTACAGCGACAGACAAGGTGTACCAGTCGGATCATTAAGATTCTTGTTCGATGGCAAAAGAATAAATGACGACGAGACACCAAAAACCCTTGAGATGGAGGACGGAGATGTAATCGAAGTTTATCAAGAACAAGTTGGAGGATATTAACATACTTTAAAATTTCACGATCTAAACAAGATCAGCCTGGAAATTCCAAAAAATTTCTTTCTCTTTTTGTCTAATTTTCTTTATATGTAAAAATTTAAAAACAATAATAAAAATTTATTTTACAAAAGTAATTTATTTTTTTTTCATTTAAACTTGTGTAATTAAAGGTTCTTGGAAAAGCTTTATGTTTAATTTTTGTTCCGTGTTTGGTGACCATTTGATCCTTTTCCATAGCCTTTCTATCACGAAAACCACACATGAAATAACCAAGCCTACTCCTAGGACAAAAAAAATTCCTCTTATATTCTGAAACTTCATCGGACTGGTATTCGACTCGCTTTTTGTCTTATAGCAGTTAAGACTTCCGATCAGCTTCCACCATTTTTCATAAATTTTGTGAATAACACCTTTCTCTTGAAGCATGATAATTGCGTTTGAGATTTCCTCATTCCAATCCAGGTCTTTCCTAAGACCCAATCCATAAGATTTTGAGTCAAGCAGATCACCAATTTGGATTAGGTCACAATTCCTCTCTCTGGCGTACTCGTTCGAGGTTGACTCGAGCAAAAAAGCAAAGTTTCCTTGCTCAACCTTCCTAATGCCTGCTTGGGTGGATGATACCAAGCTCTTTTTCTCACTCATATATTTCCACATGCGTTCATATGTCTCAATTTTGGATTCCTTAGAACCAATTAATTAAAATAAAAACCTAATTAAATTAGTCTACTTTAAAAAATGTTTCTGATGATCCACCAGCCAAGCAGCCATAGCTGATTTCAGTTTGTCTTGAAAATGAATTTAAACAAAATAATTTAAAAATAAGCCTTTTTTTCACCTACTGGCTTAGATCTTGGGCGTTTTTGATGGGCACCTCGACTATTTTGACCGTGAGAAAAGCTGCTAAATTAGCAGTATATGATGCGGTAAGAATCAATGTAAATAAAGACCATGTGCAATTGAGGAAGCGGTTGGAAATTGAGTGTGGGTTTATGTCGATGCCTAGAAGTGTAAATTTAATAAGATTCAATGGTGACTAAATACGAACCCATGTGTAAAAATGAAGTGATAGAGTACCAGAATGAATTTTGAAGAGTAAATTGGTTTTCTCGTGTATCACCTTGGGACCCGCAGCGTTTGATCTTGAGCCATTCGTTGGGGGAAATGCGAGCATTCAAAAACATTACCATACTAGTGACTATTCAAATTAAGCTTTGGTCAAGCAAATCGGATAAATTCTTACCCAAATAAGATAGAAACATGTATATCCATATTTTGGAAGATAAAGGAGCCAAAAAAGACAATATTTTTGGGGGCTTCGGCTCGGGTTGCTTGAACAAAATGCTTAGTCCTAGATTCAAAAATGGCTTTGTCATGTAAATTGCTTTTGAACGAGCCAAGTTTATGGTCAATGAAGCCAAAGCCATGTCAGCTTTCTTAATTTTTTTTTAAAATAAAAACTTTTTGATAGAAACAAAAATTTATTTTGAAGACCAACATTATCTAATATTTCTTTGACTAATCCGTTCCATTCACCATTTTCGTTCTGTACTCCATATTTATTATCTGCCACTTGATGTATTGTGTAATTAAAGTTGCATATATTTGCCAATTCACTTAGCAAATCAATACAAAATCCTTCAAATTTATCATTTCCAAACAAGCTATCTGAATCATTTTTTAAACTAACATAAGGTTTTTCCTTAAATAAATAAAAATTATTTCAAAAAATCAATTAAAAATAGTTGACTTATCATACAATTACTACAGCTATTCGAAGATGTCTTTCCTTTTTGCTTAAAGCATCATTTTTTAGCAATGGTTCAAATCCAATTCGTTTGGTAACATTTAAGCCAACTCTTGGCCTCCAAGAACCTACTGTTTCTAATCCGTTCCGATTTAAGGAAATTAAATGCAGACTGAATTTTTTTCTTAAGCCCTGCTCATCAAAACCAATGTTTCCAGTTGATCCGTTCAGTCTTATCTATTTACTTTTAAATTATTGACTTAAATTATTCTTAAAAATTTTACTTTTATTAATTCACCAAAAAAATTTTCAATATTTTTTTTAGTATAAAGAATATTTGATAAAGCCTCGGCAATAATTAATATTGAATCAAATATCAAACCATTTTTAGTCTAGAATAAAATTAAAAAATTGATCATTGATTTTTAATTTTCTAAAATAAATTAATTACACTAAAAGTTTTTTCATTTACAAGTGGACTTGGTTTTCGTTTAAATTCGTTCAGCATCCATTCTTTGACCATCGACCTCAACAACTCACTTTTGCTATCAATTAATTCAAATGAAGTAAAATTTACGTCTAGCCAGACATATTTTTCCATATTAATCATTGACAAGTCCTAAATACTAAAACTAAAAAAAAATTAAAAAAAAAATTCAAACTTACCAGAGAAGTGAATAGAAATTCTTTATCTGTTGTTAAAAAGCCTACTTCAAGAGCCTTAAAACAAAATTATCCTAATTAAAGTCAATATTTAAAAAAAAAATACTTTATTTAAGAAAAGTTCTAATTGCTCTGTTTTGATATCCAAAATAATCTTTCCAAAGTTCTCATAGTTAAGTTGTTTCAAAAAAGGTTTCCATAATTCGACGGAATTTGGCAACTTTATGGAAATAATATTCTTATTCATAAAATTTTGAAACAAAAGACTTAAATAGTCAAACACTTAAATAATTTGATTGTTTTGTTTATTTTATTTTTCATCATGCAAAATTAATTTACTAGATGATTCTTGGTAAATGATCATAATGTTTGTCCAGTCTAGATGATAAATCAAATCACTAAGAGCTTTGGCTCTAAGTGTATAATCTGGAAGCATTTCTATCAAAAGACCTTCAGCCAATCTTTTCGAATCGAATACAAACAAAGGAACATGGCCTAGCTGGCATAGATTGCGCAAATAGATTATATTTGTGTCACTAGTGAAGTCAACAGCCAGTAATACCAAGGAGTTCGATGAGCGAATTTTCCTACAAGCTAAATATTAAAAAATTAGATAAAAAATTTTCAAATGATTATTTTTTATCACTTTTATTCTCAATGCTAAGCAAATTATCCAGATCAACTTTTATTACAGAAGGAAAAAGCTGAAAGTTGTCTCTCAGTCTTGCAAGATTATTCACTTTTTCCAATGCATACTCAATGGACGCTTTCTCTTTTGATTTATCAAAAATGGCCTCATTTTTTACCAAAACACCTTAAACATATTCTTATCAATTTGTAAAAACTAAATTTTTTCTTTTACCAATGGTATAATTATTAGTATTAAAGCAAAATGTTTTGGAAAATAAAGTTAATAAAAATATTGAGTAATTAAACAACATTTTATTAAAATTTAAATTTCAATTAGGCTTGTTTTAAGTTGTCGAGTGCGAACTTCGTTTTTAAAGTATTTTTTGCGTCTTTCTTCAGTTAACCAATGAAGCATTTCAATACGGTCCCATTTCATCTTTTCCAAATAAGGCCTCTCATTATAAGTAATAACATCACGGTATTTTTTCTCAATTATTTTTAATATGGCTTCTATTTTTGTTTGTAAAGTCTCAATTTGCTTAATTAAATTCAATTTAAAAATTTAATCCTAGTAAAAAAATTAATTGATTTACTTTGTACAAGTTTTCTCGTATTAGGGCTTCTTCTAAACGAGCTGCTGAGCTACCACGATGTCCTGAGACAAAAAAAATTAAAAATTAAACTATTAGTAAAGATGGGATACCTTTCATGAAAAACCTATTCGGATCCGAGGCGAATCGTTCAAACGATTCCAGTTCATAAATGAATTTTTCGCGCTGAACAATCAAACCAGTGGCTGTCTCCCAATCCTCAATTGCCTTTAAAATTAATTTATATACATCATTTTAGATAAACATTATCATTTTTTTACTTCCATTAATCTGTCAGCGTAAGTGGTTGTGCAATATTTAATAGCCATGTCCAGTTTAGCAGTGTCTGACATTCTCAAAAGAGTCCAAACTCTCTCCAGTCGTTGTTGTGGCGATTCAGTTTTTTTCTAGACAAAAAATATTTGATTAAACCAAAAAAACAAATACAAAATTAAAATTATTCTACTTCTTTGAGCATTTCCAGCATTTTATTCCTAGCTTCTTCTCTAAGAAATAAAAATTAAAAAACAAATAAATATTATTGAAAAACCAACTCGTCATTTTTTTCCTCTCTTTCTCCTTTAAAAAACTGTATTTTGTAACTTTTTGGTCGAGAGTTTTCCAAATTTTGCTTAAATTTCAAAATTGGATCCTCAATTTTATCTGGTACGGGGTCTTTTCCTAAAATTAAATAATTAAAACAATCTATTCTTTTTTTTTACAATCAATTGAAATACCCAAGCCTCCTAAAAATATTGAGTCAGGATTCCATAAACCTGGCTCGTAATTGTACTTTTGCTGTTTAAGTTTGTCAATTATATCAAGTCTCTCTCTTAAAAATTAAAGAATTATATAAATAAATCTTGAAAAATTAATTTACTTTTGAGATTTTTCTTTTTCATTCATTAATCTAACTTCTTCATCAGTCTGAAGCAAGCTCGGATTTTCATTTTGATCGTACAAGTGAAAAATCAAGCCCAAATAATCCGAGGTCTTAATTGTTTAAAATTATTTTTATTAGGCTTTTATTTATAAAATACCTGAGTAGTTAAATATTTAATGTAATCTTCGGAACTAAGATAAGTCTTCCACCATCTCAGCCACACATTAAACTCTTTGTTCTTGAACTCAGTTGGATCACAGTGCTTATAAAGTTCGATTTTTTCTGGCTTAATGTCCATTGGCTTGACATCAGAAGGCACTTTTCTTACCTGTGACTTTGATTGCACCGGATCAGTGTTCTCCAAATCAAAATCCGCATCAATCAATGGGCTAAAAAACAGGTTTTATCATTTTTTGAATTTAAAAAGCATAATTTATAAGTGTAAAGGATTTAAAAAGGTAAAAAACATTAAATTCTGATAGAAGAGTTTTAAAGTTTGATAGATAGGATAAAAATTTGATACGAATAGATTCGAAGTTTTAAATAAACCTTTTTAATTTATCATCTATATAAAAATAGCTATTGATCAACCTTTAATTAATAAAATTATTTAATTTCAATTTTTAAAAATAATTTTTTTATAAAAAATATTAGTTAGAAATAAAATATGAATTACGTTTTGTTCCAATCGCGGAAGTTCTTTTTGCCCCACGGTGGAGTTTCTTTTTTAACTAAAGAATTATTTATTGATTTTGTTTTGCCAAATTTAACAAGAAGAGACGAAGTATAGCTCGGTTCGTAGCGTAGCGTATTCGGAGCTTTTTGAACAAAATCATCCTTAATTAATTTGATAAATTAAGCAAATATTTTTTTTTTAATAATACCATATCGAATCTGAGATGATCTTCGTTAATTGTTTTTATGAGCTCATCATATACTTCTTTAACTTCACCTCCAATATACAAATTACGATCCAAATGTTGAACCATCAGCGAATCAATCTTAAAAATTAATTTAACAAATTTAATAAACTTATTTCTGGTATTTAAATTCTTTGTTTAATTCTTACATCTCCCTTGATGTCATTGTAAAGAGGACCAAATGGTTTTATCGTAATGTTGTACCTTAGCACCCTGTTAGATACTCTAATATCCGAAAGTCTGATCGGAAACTATAAAACAAGATAACTAACTTATTGTTTTGTTAAGACTACAATTTACATTATTTAATAATTTTGTTTCTACAGTTGCAGGTTGGACAATTCCTTCTTTTTCTTCATTAATTGGTAATTTAATTTCTTCCATGAATTTCTTGTACCGTTTATCAATGGCCTTTATTTTAGCTTTCACTTCTTTCATCCGTTCTTTAAAATTTGGCTTACTCATCAGAGTCTAAAATAAATTATCAATTTTACAACTTGTTTAAAAATTAATTTTCAATTTTACCATTAATAGATAATCATCTTCATGTTCTTTAACACTTTCTTTGCGTCTCATTTCAATTGTCAAATTGTCCAAATCTTTCTTTAATTTGAGTGCCAATTGTTTATCAGTATACTTAACTAAATCGGAAAAATTTATTTTTCGCCTTGCGTTTTCTTCATTTTTATCTATCTAAATTAAAAAATGTATATCTTTTTTTTTTAAATTTTACTTTTATTTTTTTTAGATTACTTTTTTCTTTTCGAAAAGATTTATTGAATCAGTTGTTTTATATTTTTCATTAATAATGGCAGATAAATTAATATTTAATTCTTCTATTAGACTCATTTCGTGAAAATATGAAATTGACTTGCTTCTCTACAAGGAAACTAATAAAAAAAAAGAATAAAAAATTATTAAATTTCACTTTTTTCTTATTGTCTTTTTTTTGCTTAGTTTCCTTTAATTTCTCCAGAAGAACTCTTAAAAAAATAAATCTTATCTGTTTTATATTCAATACTGTTATCTTACTCATCGCCAACCAAGTTCTCAAAATTGTCATCAATGTAAATATTGTCTTGGACGATTTTCTGGTCAATTTCCGTCTGATCGACTTCCTTTCTTTTTGGTAGCGTTTTCAATAATCTAGCTATTTGTTTTGTCTCCAAAACTGGCATGTTCTGCTGTAGCTTTATTAAAAAGTTATTTTGACAGAAATTAACTATTATTAAAATCAGACATACCTCTCTAATGTGCTCTTTGGTCGTTTTATATCGCTTTGATTTGCCATGTTGTGAGCCAAAATCCTCGATCTAAAAAAAACACAAATTAGCCTCATAAATCCAAACCAAAGGCGGACACAAAACTACAGCGGTGAAATTATTTTTGATGTGAATTAGAAAAATATTAGAAAAAATACTAATTAAAAATTTTACTCTTGGATTTTTAAAATCTACAAATGAAAAATCGATCTAAAATTTTTAGTTTCACTTAGCTAATGATTTATTTGCTCAAAAACTTACCAAATCTTTGGTTGTAACACGTTTTAGATTAAGCTGGGTCAATGATTTGGAATGCTGAGTCGTTCCAGAGGATACCCGCTGATTTGTCTTTAAATGATGAGCCAAATGATGCTTCAATAGATGAATGTTCAAACTAAATAATAATTTATTAAGAAAATTAATTTTTTAAAAATAATCCTACAATTTGCTCAGGTCGCAGGCCATTAGGGTCTTCAGTCTGGAGAAATTCGCCGAATAACTAAATACTTGGCGACTTCTTAAAACTTTTTAAATATAAAAATATTAATTTTGATTATTTGAAGAGAAATATCTCCAAAAGTTTACTCTCAGCTTTGTCGCAGTAATGTTTAAACAATTTTTCACATATATTAATTACATTAAGAAATACTCGGCGCCGTAATTCAAGATTTTCTTTATGACTCTAACAAAAAATAAAACATTAATTTTTTTATTTGAATTTAACTTTTTATAATAAAATGAAAATTTAATAATAAATAATACAAGATATGGATCTTCAATAACTCTTTTCATCTCCTTCCATTTAAATTTAGCTTCCTGTATACAAATTTTTATCTTTTATGTAAAAAAATTGAAGGTTGTATTTTATGAAAAGTTATTGAATACGAGTTCTCTCTGGTCGGGTTCTTCAAGGCAAGAATTTGTCACTGTCGTTAACCTAGAGCTCATAATGTCAATAAACTCTTCGATTGTGCCAGGTTCTTTTTTAATCAATTCCTAGTAGAGTTTCGTGAAAATTAATTTTGTATTCGTTTTATTTTTTTATTATTTACATTTAAAGAAACATTCTTGGGATCAATCGGTTCATTTAAGACAAAAACAGGTTGTTCTTAAATTCGAAATTAATTTTTTTAATAAGCTCAATTTAAAGGATTTATTTAATTCTAATTAATAAAAAACCTTCTTCATTTGCCTGTTGAGCACTTGCGAGCATGGGCTTAATCACTCGATTGTAGTTATTCCGTAGATCTTGCTTTAGCAAAATGTTTATTCAAATAAGAAAGTCAAATATTTTCTTTTAAATACTTCATATTGAGAAAAATCGTGTAATTCATATAAGCCAAATCTATTCAGGCTATTGGAAACATTTTTGTCCGGAGAAAAATACATATTTCTTCCTGATAGATGGCTTCTGGTAAAAAATTCTCAAATTGGTTCAAAAAATCATCAAATTTCTTTATTTTTTTATTAGCAGGTAATTAATTCAGTATAGTTAATTCAAAAAGTATCGCCTTGGAAACAGTTTTTTTCGAATGCGTATACCCTTTATAAGTTTAAGTTTAAATTTCTTTAAAAGTCGTTTAAATTAGCTATTTATTAATACTTTGACACAATACAGATATGGAAAAATCATATTCATATGTTTCTTCTTCAAATAATACCTCAATTCAATTCATTTATTTATATTTTTCCATGGTTTTTAACTTAAATTTAAAAATATATCGAATAAAAATTTTTTAATTGCTTTTTTTCCACTATTAATCTTTATCTTTTTAAGTAATATTTAGAAATTAGTCAAAAACATTTTTCTAAACGTAATATCCTCAAAATGTTCTCATAGAGAAAATTTTTATCCTAATTTTAGATTCTAGAATTTTCCTTTAAAAAGCATATTATCTAAATTTATATCGGAAATCAATAACATTCTTAATAGAATATAAATTAATTAACTTGATACTCTAATCAAGATGGTTTTGGCACCTTTGAGGAAGAAGTAATTTACCACTATCCAGTTTGGCTCATAAGATTATGATTTTATTAACCAGCTTTTGATTTAATTCATCTCATGAATGAATGATTCTTTATCTTAAAATAAAAATATGATCAATTAAAAATTTATTTACTAAATTTTATTTTGATGCCAAAATATGATAGAAATAAAAAATTAATGCTTTTGCTTTAATAGACAAGTTTAATCGACAAAATTCAGAAAAAAGCTATAATAAAAAAGAAAGCTTTATTTTGAATAAATTGTGACAATAAAATAAAACGATTAGAATAAATTCAAATTATATCATAAAATTTAACTAGTATGAAATCAACATTTCTAGATAATTATATTTTTTATTAAATATTTGAGGTGGAATTGTTTTACAAATAGCAACACTATTTAAATATCATAAAATTCCAGAATAAAAAAATTTAAAAATGTCTAAAATTTTTTATTTACAAGAAAAACTAATCTTTTTTTTTAATCAAATTAGAATAAAAAAATTGCATTTTAGGCTTTGAAATGTGAAAAAAAAGAAAGAGATAGTTGAATTTTAAAATATCAGTCAAATATAAAATTTCTACCATTTTTTTATATTTGGGTCATCAAGTTTTAGGCTACGCCATGACTAACCGAAGCGCAGTTATTACACAACATAAAACCTGACACAAAAATTTAAAGTTTTTATTTTTAAATTTGAAAAAAAATGATCAATTATTTGAACTGGGATCGAACTGCAATAGGCGAACAATAGAAGGATCTCCTTTGGCGCCCTCAATGAATTCTTGAATTAAATTTTAATTAAAGATAACAAATAAGTCTTAATTAACCCTAATACCTTCTAGTGAAATATTATCATCATTATTTTTATCCATGTTGCGAAATATTTTATCTGTTCTCTTTTCGGGAGTGGCCTCGTCATCGGACATTCTCATCACACTACCCACCATTTTATAAATAGCCTTTAGACGAAATTTAATTAATTTTTTTTACTCTAAATTTAAATTTACTGAAACAATTTCGAGCATTTCTGTGCGCGAAATGAATCCATTTCCGTCCACATCGTACATGTTAAAAGCCCATCTGAGTTTGTCTTCAAGCTTGCCACGACTTGTGATGCTCAATGCGCAAAGAAACTCTCTGAAGTCTATGTTTCCATCGTGGTTTGCATCGAACGTTCTGAAAACATGCTCGGCAAACTTGGAAGCGTCACCATATGGGAAAAAGTTGTTGTAGATTTTTTTGAATTCTTCAACAGACAAAAATCCACTTGGACAATCTTTAAGAAATCCTTTGTACCACTCTTGGATCTCCTGCTCGGAAAAATCAGTTTGCTTTGTCAACTCAGTCAGAGTCTCGGGGCGCAGTCTTGTCTTATTGTTTCCCATTTAGAATGATAATAAGTTCTAAAATCAATCAGTTAATAACATTAAAATTTGAGAAAAAAAAACTAATTTTTACAGGTAGAATTATTTCATTTTTAAACTAGCTTTACCCCCGGAGAATTTAGCTATTTAATAAGCAATTTTCTCTTATTTTTCATTAATAAATAATAAATTGTATTGAATATCCAATTAGGGAAAAATATATTGTTGGATAAACATTCTATTTTTATTAGAATAGAGTATTTTTCTCTTGAAAATTAAATTTGATCTATATTAAAAAATACTTGAAAGAAAATCAATAAAATGGGCTCAATTGTGACAAATTAAAATTTATATCTAGCATTTATAAACTTTTTTAAGCTTATTTTTTATTTATTTAAACTAGTTTTATTTAATTTTATTAACTAGAAACAAAATTCAGGAAATGGTTCTAAAATTAGTTGTTAAATTTCTTTTAGTTGACGAAAAAAAACTTTTTTTTTTCCTGCTAGTTCCAGGTTTTCTAATAACTTGTTAATATAAAGACATTGTCAACTAAATTGTCAATTTTTGTTCCAACACCAAATTAAGACTCCTAGTGGAATAACATCCGATTACACAATATCCTACTTACTGTAGAGATTAATTAAAGCAACAAGGGACAATGAGATCTCCATGCAAAAAATTAAAAAATATAATATAAAAAACTATCTTTTAAGAGTTAATTCATTATAATAATAAACTCGATAAACTCGTTTAAGTTCTGAATTGTTTTTTATTTAGTAAGCTATTTTATTGATCTAGAAAAGCATGCTTTCAATACTAATAGATACTTAGCATAATCATTGGGCAAAATCATTAAACAAGTTTTTAAAATAAAAATAAAAATGATATTTTTTTTTAAAGTTTATTGTTGAAAGCTTAAACAGGTCTTATCTGCTTGAGTATTGCTCTGTTAAAGATTCTTTAGCCAGATATTACATCATATCTTATAAATTCAAATTAATTTAGCCGCCTTTCAAGTAGCCATGATTTTTAAATTTAAAAATTAAGCATAAATTTTGGTAAAAAATTTTGCTTTACTGTTCCAGAAGAAATACTAAAACAGTCTGAAAATAAAAATAATCAAAAAATTAAAATTTCGTTTCCGTAAATCATCTCTAAAAGTTAAATTAAAATTTTTAACAAGAAAATTTAACCTCAATTTAATCATAGGGCTTAATGAGCATTTAAAAAATCATTAGAAAAAAAAAACTTTTATTTATTCAAATAAACTTTATTTACACTAAATTGAATCTTGGGTTTATTATATTTTTAATAGAGAAATACCATTACTGCATACAAACTTATCGATTATTTCGAAATTAAGAAATTATTTTGTTAGTTTATTAATGAATAAGGCCTATTTGACTGAAAGGTGTATTAAATAAATCTTAAGGAGGCGGAATATCTCTCAAAGTCTAATTTAGTTATTAAACTATAAAATTTATTAGGTCAGGCTTTTTGAGAACATTAAAATTTTATGATTTTTGGCTTAATAAATAAAATTCTCTGATAAAACCTAATTTCAAAAAATAATAAAAATTAAAAGGAATGAACAAAAATTCTAGCTTCAAAATAAGCTAATCAATTTAATTAACAAAAACTCGATGAATATGAAACAAATTTAGAAATTAAACATTTACATTTTTAATGTAAATTTTTTTAATGCATACCTTGCTAAAGTGACAAGTTTTGATAGAAATTTTTTTAATCATATGTCACGTAAAATCTAAATTAAATAAACTGATTGTTGCCTAGAACGGACAAGGAAAATAACCTTGAGTAATAATTTTAAAAGATTTGACTAAAATGGCTTTCGAAATTAATTTTCAACAAGCGAGAAACAAAATAGAAAATTCATAATTTCAATTAAATTAAAAATTTTAATTACAAATCAATAATTTAAAAAAAAAGGAATGAACTAATTCAATTCTATTTAATTATTAGTCAAATGAATAATTTTAATATACAAAAAAAATTAAAAAAACACAAACGAACAAATACAAGCCGGTATAATCAAAGAACAAAATTTTTAATTAATAAATATAATTTCCAAATAATACTATGATTTTTCCTTTTCATTTGTTTTTAATTTTATTCGAATTTTAATTTTAAAATAAATAATCTAATATATCATATCTAATTAGTTGTTTATGTTTTGTTTTTGTTTCATAAAACATTATCATTTATTTATTATTCATTTTTTAATCATGAAACTATTAGACTTAATTTAATCGATTAGTATAAATTAATAAACCAAAGTTAATTAAAATCGCAAATTTCATCTCGTCTGATAATCAATTTCAATTAAAAAATATCTTAATATTGAAAGAAAATAAGAGATAAATAATTTTTGCCAATAGAACCCGCACCCAGCTAATGTTTTCTTAAACTATCGAAATTCTTATCCAAAAACTATTGGCAACATAGAGCGTATTTGACTTGTAAATAAATTTAGATTAAAAAATTATAAATCAAAATTTATAATCAAGAGATGATATTTTTCCTAATAGAGCTAAGCGCTTTGTTCAAATTTAAATTAGTTAAGTATCCTAAATGAGTGAGAAATAATTAACTTTACCATAATTAATTTGATTTGTACCAAAGTCAAAACCCTTCTCTTAACTCATTGTTTAGACTAAATACCAAAATCAATTTTTTATTAGTTATTCATCAATTAAAATACTTCATTATGCCCTTTATTTTTTAAGTATATTTTAATCGATTTAAATTTATTCATGAGTTTGGGTTACATAATTAAATTTAATTCTAAATCTAAATTTCTTAATTAAAGGCACTCAAAATTGGCATATAGATAGAAATGATGAGAGAAAATAGACAAGTATTTGCGGCTGTCAATCACTCGAAGGTGTCTCTTTTAACCAAGTATTCATCACTTGTTTCCAGACACATTGTCAGATTTTAGAAAAACTAAATGGAATAACTTGTACCCACTTTGGCACGTAGTTTTCACTTATTAATAAAGTATGAATTATTTGAAAGAATAAATAATTTGAATAAATAAATAACATTTAACAAAGTATGAATGCCAATTAATAAAAAAATTTCAATGGAATTTGATTTTTTCTAGAGTTATTTGCTTGGCGTTTGGAATCAATTTTCAAAATTGCGAATTTTCTCTCAAAGTTGCTTTCGGCTTATAGTCAAGTTATTGTGATATACCAAGAAATAAATCTTGAAAAAATAAACACATAAAGAGCTATTTGCGTATCAGATTCTTTAATAAAAAAATTTATTATTGGTAAATTAATCTGCTTTTTTACCTAAATGGAGCATTTATCCTGTGATATAGGGCTTGAGTTAATGCTAATGATTCGAAAGTTAGAGTAATTATTTATATCTATCGAGAGCTATTTTATTCATTTAGGATTACAGATACCAACAAATTCATGGATAAATAAAAGAGTATAAATAAGCTATTATTGACTTTTTATAGTGCTTTCCTGATTTTTACCAGATAGAAAACAACAATATAAACATCAATCATTAATATTTTATTGATAAATATTTAAAAAATTATTTAAAAATGAGATTAAATAAAAGTTAAAAAGGGATAAATTATTTTAAAATAACAAAATCCTATGCATTAGTGATAGTGCCGTAATTGACTTGGTCTGGGTCAAATTCATTTTCTTCTTCATTAACTAATAACGCATTAGCTAGATAAAAAAAATTAATTTTGGAAATTTTTTTGCCAAATGCAAACCTTCATTATGAGTTTTTCGATTGACGTATAAAAGAGATAAGGATATGAATGAAAGAAATGAGCATATGGCTGGCAGAGAACTCATAATCAAATGGTAGTAGTTGCCACAATCACATGTTGAACTTGGACTAGATTTTAAATTTTGATTTAGAGCTTTTCAAAATAACAAAATAATAAGAAATACTGTTCACAAGGACTAAGTTGTTGGAGAACGGCCACTGCCATGCCATTTGAAAGCTTATCTGTAAAAGACATCGCTCCAAACACAAACGCACCACTGCCTGTATTTGATCCGATCAAGTCGGTAGTAAGTGTTAGTGATGTGCATAATATGATGGTGTTGCCAAATCCAAGAAATATTGATGCTAATATTGAAGTAACCTTCCGGTCTACGATTAGACTGTTCTTCCAAAACAAGATGCATGTAATCAATATTATAATTGATCCAATTAAATATGTTATCTAATTAAACAAAATTAATTTTTGAAATTTATTTAAATTAATAGAATATTTACATAATCTCCGAATTTTTGCTTTAATCTTCTTAGAGGAAATGTGGCTAAAAACCCGCTTAGAAAGCTTATGAACGGAATTAAAGCAATTGAAGACTTAAGATTAATATTTATAGAAAAAATTATTTTTTTAATTATTTTCTCTATTGAAAGTCTTACTTTATCCAATTCGAGAGTGTCTGTTAAATACATGGGAAAGTATACTTGGGTCATATTGACTATGAGTCTAGTGGACATATAAAGCATGGCCACCTAAACAGAAATTAAATTAAATTGAAAAAAAAATCTTGAATCTAATTACTAAATAGAATCTGTAGCTCTTTAGATACCCGGACCAATTTAGCTTGGCTCGATTTGAAAAAAGACTACTTTTTTCTCGAATTTCCTCTTCTGTCAAACTGTTTCTTTCATCTGTGCCAACATGGAAAATAATTTGGAAAAGTAAGCCAATTGTGCAGACAATAATGCTCATGTACATAAATTTTGGTGCATCTTTTCGATTCAGTTCGCTATCTTCGGATGAGTCATTTAGTTTAAAAAATAAATAGGTAACACCATAAGTGAACAAGTTCGAAATGACGGTAAAAGCATATCTATTTATTAATTATCATTATCAAGACATTTTTTTATTAATTAAAGATAAGAACCTTATAGCGTTCAAAGATACTCTTTCGTTTTCGCAGTGAGACAGCTGCGGTATTAGGGCCAAATGAGAAATTTGTGTCGACGCCCAGCCTAGCTGGAATATAAACACAAATGGAGCATAGTAAATGAATCGGGCCCATTCAGGACTATTCTCGCAGCCGATGCATAAATTGAACATAAAAGGAAAGCTTATTAGCACACTTATGACGCCTTTGGCAAAAATTAGTCTAAAAAATTAATCTTTTTTTTTAATTTACCAAATAAATGCCAAGATTTTCTGTTTCCATAATTGCTAGTAAAATTAAAAAAGATACTTAAAAAGAAAATTTATTCTTTATTGACCTTACCAGAAGCCGGACTTGGTTCTATCGGATTCAAATCCAATAAACACAGTGGATATTGCATCCGCAACTTGGCCTTTCCAAATTCAAATTTTGAATTGATTATTAAATAAACTTTCTAACTAATTACCTAAAAGCATTACATAACCGGACAGAGAATTACTGAAATTTACAACTCTATGTAAATAAATGAGCAAATAGCTGAACCACATAGAAGCGGTAAGATCATTTAAAACATGACCAACACCGTAGCTGAATTTTTTAACAATACTTAATTGATCCATTATTTTTATTTGTAGTTTTTTTTTTAAAAATTATAAAAAATCATTTTAAAAATCTAATAAAATATATACTAATTAAAGTTTTCAACATGAGGATAAGATGACAGAAAGAAAATTTTGGATTTAAAATAAGATACACATGTGATAGATAAATTTTATTTCAAAAGTCGAGAATTATCAATTGGATGAACTTTTTTTTTTAAAGCATTAATTTAAAAATCATATGAAGTCTATAATAATAAATCTCGTGATTTTTTTTAATTTGACTTACAATTTATTTTGTCTTTTTGAAGGATCGTTTTAATTTTAAAGAATCACAAGATTGTGCCTTATAGGCGTAGTCTTTTTATCAGTTTGGTCTTAATTATCCTTTTATTTCAAAATTATGTTTATTAGAATTAAAACTTATGACCCAAAATTGCATTTTTAATATGATAATTGAGTGAAATTTGTTAATTAATAAAGCTACCGTTTAAGATATTTTTATTGCACTTTTTTACACTAAAATGAAAATTTTTTTAATATAATTATAAATTTAAAAATATTGAATAAGATTTATTATAAAAAATAATATCTAACAGTTAAAAATTAGCGTTAATAAGTTTTAAGATAACATAAAATATCTACTTATGTTTATTAATATATTAATATACTATATATATAAATTACTTTCAGAAATTTAATATGGTTGTACTGGACGAAAAATCAAAACTCGTTCACCATTTTAAAAGATATGTATACGAGAATTGGTGATGCTTCATATTATCTCTTAAAAAAATATTTAAAAAAGACATGGCAACAGTCTTACAGCTAAAAATAAAGTGTCGCATCTTTTTTTATCAACTTTCTATTTGTTTCCAAATTTGAATATTGAAATTAAAGAATATAAAAATTTTGTTGTGAACAATAAAAGGAATTACTAGAATTATTAGATCATTTAAAGCAATCTTCGATTAGTAAAAGAAAATAATTAATCATTGTTATATTTGCTAAAATTACCGTTTATTAATACCATTTTTAATTTGAAAATATAAAATGATTAATTGATAAACTTTTTTTTCATTACTATTGTTTACCATTCAATTTTTCAATTGAAAAAATTATAAAATTAAGTTGGTCTAAACCACGAAATTTTTAAGTAAAAGAAAAATTTCTCTGATAAATAGAAGGCTGGATGGACTTGTTTTTAAAAAATAAATTCATTTTAATTTTGTAATCAATTATTTTACTAAATTTATAAACATTTAGATATTGATTATCTTATTAAATCAGCAATGGTTTAGGAAAGGAAGTCAAAAGAAAGGAAACTAGAGAATTTTTACTTTCTTATCTATTCTAAAAACTTTTGATAATTTTTTTATTAAAAGAACTTTGACTTGGTTTTAAAAAAAATGTGCCTTTTATTTTTTATTAATTTAACACTTATAAGTTAAAAATTTTAAAAATTCATTTAAAAATATCTTCAAGGGTAAACGTAGATTTGGTAATTATTTAATATATGACCAAATATTGGTTCTCCGATTACCTAATAAGTATTCCGTTCATTCTGGCTTAAATAGTCATGAATCTTGCTGCTAATACTGATCAAAACCAAATCATTTAGATAATTGTTTTGTGTTTAATTGAGTCTAAATTAATATTTTACACGCTAAGAAATCCCATTCCATCATGGACAAGTAATTTTGCTTTTTGCATTCAAATTAAAATTGTCCAAGAATTTCTTTCAAAGTGCTCGGTAAGATGTTTTTTTGGGTCTTGTCGACTATGTGATCTTGATGTTCACCAAATATTAGATCTTTGTCATCTTGCTGGGTTTGTGATCTGTTCTTTCATAATTCTCCTGAAAATCTAAGACAGAATTTAAAGAAGAATGACTCAAGAAATTTAAAATATAATTTAAGGAACAGTGGGAATCTGATAGAACCAACTTCAAAATTAGTAAATGGTGAAAAAACATTTGGATTTTTTTACTCAAGTCTTATAAATTGCTTTGTGACCAAGAGATCAATGTTGAAATTTACAACATTTAAGCATTCAATTTTTAATAATATCAATTTAATTTTCACAGATTTTGAAAAAAAAACTCAAAAAATTTAATTTAAATATTTGAATGTTTTACTTTTTTAAACGATTATATGAACAATTTATTTTTAATTGATAAAATTTATTTTATTTAAATAAATGGAGTGTTAATCGGTCTTTATGACATGGGCACTAGGCTGTTGATTAACTTTGAAATATAATATTATGATCACAAAAATAAATTGAACAAAAATTGATCACAGAATTTTTTTTAGTTTTTTTTAAAGTTCACCAAAAATGTGATCGCTCATTTTTTTCAATAGCAGAGATCACAAGCCTAGCAAGATGACAAATATCACATATTTAGTGAACATCAAGATCACATGGTCGATTAGACCCGTTTTTTGATCCAAATCTAAAACTTAAAATCAGCAGATATATTTTGCCTTTTCCTCCAGTTTTCTATCTGTCAGTAGCTTCTGTTTCTAGAGATTTAAGCGATTAATTATTTAAATTAAAAGAGAAATCTATTTGCTTTAAATTGTATATTTTATTTTTTAAAAACCAAAACTTAACTTTTTTTAATCTAAAGCCGAGTTTATATTAATCAATATTTTTTTTTACTTTAAACTATGTATAATTCATTCGTTTCATTATTTTTGTTTGGATACATATAGATTTAATTTTTTTAATATATTTGACACAAAAAATTAATGTCTGTTTGCCTAAAAAACTATGGATTATATTTATTTGAAAAAAATTTGGCCACATAAAATGATATTGGTATCAAATTAAAAGCTAATAAATTAAATTTCAAATAATTTCTGTTAAAAACCAAAATTTTTTCAAATTAATTTTCAAAAACTTTTAATGTCTAAAGAAAAAACAATTTGGGTAGAATAAAATTAAAATCTCTAATAATGAAATTTAATT